>JAAMXY010000124.1:602-35680 GCA_019677205.1 Pinguiococcus pyrenoidosus | reverse complement strand
CCCCTTCCCCCAAGCCCATCCCGTCGGCCTCCGCACCGGCCTCGGCCAGCCAGCCAAGTCGGTCGACGGGGTGGGCTGCGGATGGGGGTGCAGCTGCCGAGGCCCCAAGGGAAGTCGAGGCCCCGAGGTCGGCCCTGTCGAAGGTCATGTCTCTGCAAGCGTCGCCGGCGAAGTCGAACGTCTCGGACAGCGTAAAGTCCTCTCCAGTGCGAGGAATGGGCAGCGCGAGCTCGGCCCAGTCTTCGCCGTCTCCGAGCACAGCGCCAACCCAGGCTCGGCAGGCGTCCTCCGTGGCGAAAGCTTCTCCCGTGTCGTTGTCGCAGCCGGTCGCTCCGCTGGCTCAGCCAGCCATGGAGAGCGACAAGCGGGAGAAGTCTGTCGGGCCGCATCGGACTGCCTCGGAGAAGCTCCACTCCATGGTAGACAGCGATCGGCTTTGGGCAGAGATGACGAAAGACCTCGAGTACCTGCTCAGCGACGATCCGGATGCGAGCTCCAAGATCATCCCGGACCTCACGGACCTTCTGGCGTCGGACGGGAAGGATGAGTACGACCCGCTGCGAGCCCTGGATGCGGAGCAGTTCGACCCGGTGCTCTTCTTGCGCGACACGCACCGGAATGCCGATCTTGCGGACTTGAAGCGCTTCCTGAACAGCCTGGAGGACAGGCTGGGAAGCCAGCAGAAGGATCTGCAGACGCTCGTGAGGAAGCACTTTCCTGCCTTTATGCGCTGCGCGGATGGCATTGACGCTTTTGCGAGGTCTCTGGATGCTGATGCGGGGGAGGCCCAGGCCAGTTCCACAGCGCAGAAGAAGCCCTTCGCGGCGAAGAAGGAAAGCGCCTACCTGCGGCGGCTCCTGTCGATCGAGAGCCTTGTGGAGGGTGCAGCGAAAGACGCGAGCCGGACGTTTGCGCCGCTCCTGCAGAGGCTACGCGATATCCGCAGCTACCGGCTGGCGAAAGGCACGCTCTCGCACCTGCACTCCTACCTGGAGATACCGGCGCAGATGCGCGAGGCGCTCGAGAAGGAGGACTACGAGCTGGTCATTGAGCATGCCCGACGGATCGCCTTGCTGCCCACGGGCGATGGCCTGGAGGTCCTGACAAAGGCAAAGGAGGACGCCATCTCGGTGTCGCTCGAGCTCATCGCGCGGCTGAAGGCCATCCTCACGGACAGTGACGCGACCTTCGAGGACCTCGTGCTCGCCCAGGAGCAACTCGTGAAGATGACCACGACGCTGGAGTCGCAGGGTCGGCTGGAGATCACGATCCAGGACAAGCAGCCTGAGCTCCTGTGCACGTATGCGCAGCTGTCCCACGCACGCATCGAGCTGGCGCGGGCCGCAGCGACCTTCCTCCGGCAGCTCAAGGAGGTGGCGTGCGTCGCCTACGAAGCGCTGTCGGCGCGGGACGAGCTGACGCAGGGCAGCGTTTCGAGCGGAGCGGGGGATGCAAGCCAGAAGAGAAGCAGCGAGCCGGAGCTTACCTACGGCTCCTTAGACTTGGTCACCCGCCCGACGCTGGCGGCGCTGTTCGGAGCGGAAGCGGAGTACGGCGAGAAGGGAAGTGATCCGGTGCCGGACGAGGGCCTGCTGACCGTCGCATCGCTTGGACTGCGTGGCGCGAAGGCGAACCGCCTCCACTCCATCCGGGCTCAGGCCCTCGAGAGAGGTCGCCGAAGC
This sequence comes from Pinguiococcus pyrenoidosus, assembly GCA_019677205.1. Lineage (NCBI taxonomy): Eukaryota > Pinguiophyceae > Pinguiochrysidales > Pinguiochrysidaceae > Pinguiococcus > Pinguiococcus pyrenoidosus. The sequence continues at coordinate 33,998 of JAAMXY010000124.1, read as the reverse complement.
ATCGCCAACATGAGCGGAGGCGGGCAAAGCCAGGAGGACGGGTCTCAGGACGCACCGCGAGCCTCGGGCAAGGCGCACGCCGCGGGCGACAGCGCCAAGGAGAGCCTTGACGGGCCTGCCTTGGAGGCGCTCGGTCGGGCAGTGACCCTTGCTGTCGAGGCGATCCTTCACGGAGCCACGCACGAGGCGGCTGTGGCGCACGCGTCGGAAGGTCTGCGCACCGCCTTTCTCACGCATGTTGTGGACATCGCGCTGGACGCGGCGCCGCACGTGCTCGCACTCATTGAGCGATCGTATGAGATTGAGAAGGCGGAGGGCACGCCCAAACTCGGCGGAAGGTCTGGGGCGAAGGTCTTGCTCATGCAGAGCCTGTCCGAAACAACCTCCGACGAGTTCGGAGGCCCGATGCGGAAGCTGAAGCGCGGGGAGGCCACCGGGGCGCCGTCGTTGATTCTCACCATGCTCGCCGAGTTCATGGCAGACCTCGTCCTTTGTGCTGAGGCGACCATCGGGGGTCTCCCGGCGCTGCGGAAGCGCAAGCCAGACTCGGCCACGGCGGAGACGCTGCATTCCGTGCAAGAGGCGGGGACGATGTCGGGCTCGGCGCGCACGTCCACGGGCCCTTTCCACCTGCTGTGGATCGATGACTACCCCGCGGAGGAGAGCCAGCGGTCGATGCACGGAAAGCGCAGCCGCCGAGCGCGGCTGGCAGCAAAGGCGCATGCGCGGCCCACGACGGTGAGCAACTGGTGGGAGAGCTCCTCGTGTACGCCGGTGCTGCCGAAGCCCCTCCACTTGGCGAGCAAGACCGAGGCCGAGATCCTGGAAAGCATCGCGATCGACCCGAAGCACCGCCATCATCTAAGCGGCACGGCCGGCAACGTCCGGATCGTCGCGACTCCCATGCTTTTGGAAGCGTTGCATCCGGCGAGCGATGCCATCATGCCGCCCCTGTCTGCAGGCGACGAGCTTTCCAAGGGCCTGAGCGCCATGGCGGAGCTTTGGCGGGGCTTCCGCGAGTTGTTCATGTACGCAGAGACGGCGGAGACGGACGTGGACGCCCTGCATGGAATGCACGCTCGGGTTGACGGCGACGCTGGCTGGCGGGAGACGCAAGCATCCATCATGTCGTGGGATGACGACTCGGTGATGGACGAAGACGGCCTGGAGGACCCAGGATTCTCGCTGGCGGAGCTCGCCATCCTGAACAAGCCGCTCGCCGAGCTGGAGATCGTCATCACGGCGCAGCTACGAAGCGCGGTGCGCAACGCCTTCGACGGGATCCGCGACAACGTGATGACCTTTTCCCTGATCACCGTCGAAGAGAGGAAGGAGGCGACCGCGTCAGCTATGCTGAATGTCGATAGCAGCGATGACGAGGAGGACGAAGATGGGATCGGCGTTGGCTTCGGCCTGGGATTCGCGGGCGGCTTCGGGTTTGAGGACGAGGACTACGACAATGGCATTCGGCGGATGCGGCGGGAGGTGGAAAGCGAAGCGACGTCGCTGCTGGCCCGGGCATGCGAGCGGACGGCGACGAGGACGAAGGTACTGCGCCCCGTCGCGTCGAGCGGCGCCGGTGGGTCGGCAGTCGCAATACCGAGCTCCTCGTTGATCCCCGGGCTGGGCCCCGCCATCCAGACCCTGATCGCACCTCGGTCACTGACCGTCCAGCTCTTCAGCGCGATTCGATGGGTGATCATGACCGCCCCGAACCTCTCCTGGTGCGAGGCGGAGGTCCTGGAGGGCATCAGCAGGGTGTTCGAGGCGCTTGTCCAGCGGCTGAGAGATCTTGTGAGAGCCGCGTTCGCCGCGAAGGGAAAGTCGGCGGTGGGGCGCAACGAGGTGCTTGCACGCTCCTTGGCTACCGCACACTACATGAGAACGACCGTCGCGCCTCAGGTGGACGCGATACTGCGCGACTACTTCCAAGAGGGACGGCTGCGCCAGAATGCGTCTCATGACTTGCTCCAGGACTTTGAGCTCGAGCTGCTCAAGCAGTACGTCTCCATGGAGGCCGGCAAGGTCATGTCGATCACCGCGTCGGCGTGGATGAAGGCCAGGATCTCACGGACCGCAGATCAGGCCCGAGGCCACTTCAAGCGGCTCGTCTACGCTGCGAAGGAGGGCAGTGAGGGCAAAGCCGGGGAAGCGAAGGGAGCCCCCGAGCAGGCAGAGGTCCTCCCAATACCACCCTACCTCGTCCAGATCGGCGCGGAGATCATTCGCGCCCGAAGCGACGTCAAGTTCTGGTTGGGATCCGCCTGCGGCCCGCCAGTGCCGAGCGACGGCGATGAGAACGACGCGGGGGAGGAGGTCAAGATCCAAGATGTGCCGCAACTGGGGCAGCCGCCGGCGCTCCAGAAGCCGGGGGAGGAAACGGCGCTTGGCAAGCGCAAAGAGAATGGGGGCGATGGTGATGATCGGGACAAAGACGGTGCTCGCCGTAGGGACGCTGGCCACGGCATTGGTAGCATGGAGACTGAGGAGGATGACGACGAGGACGACGAGGACGACGAGGACGACGAGGACGAGGAGGACGAGGAGCTGGATGGACGTTCACGAGACAGGGACGAGGAGGGCTTTGGCAGTGGTCATGATGATATGGAAGGGTCCGACGCACACCCGAGCTCCAAGGCGGGAGACGAAGCGTACGACGAGCTCGATCGCGAGAGCTTGGACGATGACGACGGCTTCGACGAGGACTCGCTCTTCGGGAAGCACTTGCAGCAGATCATGACACCTCCACGGCACAAAGACCTTGCACCGAGCTTCGTCGATATCATCTGCTCGGGCATGAGCATGTGCGTGCTGGACGCGTGCAGCCTCGGGCTCGCCAGGCGCATCCTTCGCGACCGGAGCAACGGCCGCGCCATCGAAGCCCGAGATCTGGTTGAGCTTTCCGAGGGAGAGCTCTGCCTTTACGCTTGCGAGCTCCTCATCCTGCGCAAGATGCTGTATCGCTACGCGGAGGCAGCGGAAACGACAAGCGCGCGCAAGTCGTCGGTGGCGGACCTCGAAAGCGAAAGCTTCGTCGAGCTGGAGGGGCAGTTGCTGAGCGCAATCATAGCGAAGGAGAAGGAGAACGACGTCGACGAGGTTGTCGTCAGGACGCATCTTCAGGTGGTGAATGAGAGCATGGTGCACCAGATGCGTCTGTACATCGCTTGCTTAGAGCAGAAGAATTGAGTTGGGCACGTAGAATCTGAAGCCATCTAATCTGGAGCCATCAAACCGTTGGCTCTTTGTACACCCTATACAGTCGCTTCCTGCAGAAGCGGATCTTCGTCCTCTGCAGTCTTTGAAGTCTCCCGCGGCGCTGCACCGACACCAGCAGGAAGTTAGAATGTGCGCGGGGGGTTACCGTATCAGAGCTCCTCGTCCACTCCTTACCAGAAACTGATTGTGCAAAGCGCGAGTACGCCAAGTAGCCGAGAGTGTGCGCCCCCAGGCACAGCAAGAAGACCGTGGACGCGGAGAAGCTCTCCACGTTGACAAGGACCACAACGACGAAGAGGTTCAGGGGCACCCTGAAAATGTTCATGATGGCGGTGCGCTTCTCCTCCGGCACGTACTTCCCTGCCGGAAACAGTCAATGGTGCTGCTGCGCCATGCGCGGAATACGCGCCCTGGGTTTGCGGTCGTTTGCATACCTCGCATTGTCCCATAGGCAGGGTAGAACATGCCAACGCAGATTTCCAGGAGCATGAAGGACATGAGCATCAGCACGGTGCTCAGCGGCAGCAGCGCGGGGCTCAAGCAGCTCAGCATCGCCAAGCCGTGCACCACGAATGGAACCCTTGAGACTCCCTGACGTAGGACGTTGGTTTGGGTTGAGGCTTTACAGGCCACGACCTCCGTTGAGGAACCGACCCTTTTCCTTTATCGTACCAGTACGTTGTCGTCCGCCAGCTTGCCGAAGATGCCAGACCCGGTCATCGTGCACACCATGAACGTCGCGAATATGAGCCCAAGAGATCCGGCGACGGCATCGCTGTACTTCGGATTCGCTTGTAGGGCGGGGGTCCACATGAACACGAAGGTGTACATTCCTGGGACCGCAAGACTCTACTGGTCAGTCTTGCCGTGAGAGAGCTGTGGACGAGCCGATGCATCGTACCAGCTTCGAAGCAGGTCTGCCCGCCACCGAGGAAGAAGAGCTTCTTGTCCTCATGAATCGCTACGAAGCCTTCCTTGATGCCCTTTGTCACCTCCTTGAAGACCCCCGAGAAGCCCGAGGCTCCTGCGGCCCCTTCCGCGCCTTTGGATCAAAGCAGGGTGTTGAGAAATGAATGCTAGGCCTGGCCTGCCTCGCCCGCCGCGGACTGACCGTAGTTCTCCGTCCACTGCATTGAGACCAGCACGAAGAGGATGGCCAGCGGAATGATGCACACGATGAAGGGCGCCACACTGCCGTAGGCATTCGCGGCATGCTGCGCGATGATCCCAGCGGCCACCGCAGTGATGCCGTTTCCTAAGAGGTTGCTGCTTTCAGGCTTGCGTCGTCGCAACATGCGCTCATGCGCTCATGCGCTCATGCGCTCAATCACGTCGAAGCGCTCACCAAGGGTCAAGTAGCTGAAGGTCTCCGGCAGGAGTTCCTCAGGATAATTCCTCTTAAAATGCTCGCTGACCTAGAGGAGGCGGTTTGCAGGTCGTTGGTAAGAGGGTTCGCAAAGCCAAAGAGAGACGACGCACAGCGGGCGACATACCATCCAACTTTCGAAGCTCGTGAACAGCAGCGAGGTGGCCAGACCACCGGTGATGCGCCCGAAGAAAAGCACGGAGAAGTTCGGCGACAGCTTTGTGAGCGCAGTGACGATGTACACCAGCGCGTAGGCCTGATATCGCCGTCAAAGTTCACTCGGCGAGTTTGGTACGGCGCTCGGCGTCCCTTTGGCGCACCTGACAAGCCTTCTTTCGGCCCAGAACGTCCGCCATGCCGCCCGCGATGGTGCCGAAGATGGCAGAGGAGAGAAATCCTGCGCAAAATGAAGTGCGCACGTGAGTGTCTTGGCGCTGTGCCTGTATCATTGCCGAGAGCGGGATACCGGCCACGAAGAGGAGGCCGATGTCGCCCTGATCATAGCCGTAGTCATGGTACAGCTTGTACACATACGGTCCCTGAAGCCAGTCCGCGAGCATGGCGAGCAGCGTCACCGCAAGGAAGCTGCGCTGGAACTGTTTGAAGCCCGGCGGCGGCTTCATCGCGGACACAACTTTGCTTTTGTCTTTGTTTGGGCGCCTGGTGTACAGGTGCACTGCGATGCACAGCGCCACAATGCCGTAAAACGTGTTCCAGAACAGATCTGCCGGCACCATAGTGAAGAACCCAGTCTTTGCGCCCCAGAACTCTCAAGGATTTTGAGTGCCGTCGATTTGGAGCGTCGGACTGGCTTTGAGGAGGCGGGACAGATGGCGACAGATTCCTCGATTATGTGGCTCTGCTACGGTGGAATAACAGCACATCAAAGCAAAATCAAAAATCATAAAATAGATGTATCAAATACAGTAGAACGAATTGGTGATTTCAAGTTTTGAAAGTTAATAATTAAAAACTAAATCTGAAATTGTGTTCTGCACTTGAGACTCCTGAGATGGATCGCGAGCTGAGCTGCTGAGACTCGCTTGTTTTGGCCCCTTTCTCTCGGGCGGCAGGCGGCAGGCGGCAGGCGGCAGGCGGCAGATGTGGCTTGCTGGTACCTCCCCCTCCGGTGTCTTCTATGTCCGGTAGCGCTTCAATCTAATACTAATACTACAGCCTAAAGAGCTTCCAAGACGGTGCGCGCGGCCTCGGCGATGGAGTCCTCCCACGGGATCTCGTCGACGCCCAGCGCTCTGGTCTTGGACACGTCAAACTGCACGGGCTGACTCTTCCGCTGCGCTTCCCCTCCAGCCTGTCCGCCTCGCTGGTCACTGCTGTCCATCGGCCACTCGGGATACTTGGCAGCCAGCTCCGGAGCGGAGGCTCTCATGTGGTTGGCGATGTCCTGCAGATGAACGCTGTGCGAGTAGAGCAAGAACCGACAGCCGGCGGAGGCCTCATCTTCCATGGCCAGCACGTGGCTCTGTGCGACTTCCCGCACGTCCACCAAGCCGTTATAGGCGTCTGGAATCGTCTTCTCCGGACTGGGCGCGAACACGAAGCCGCGGCCGGCCACCAGATCCAGCAGCCACCGATTCGAGTCGTTCAGGCGCGGTGTTATCCTCGGACCGACCACCAGCGTCGGGTGGATGGTCACCATCTTGATGCCGTACTCGGACGCCAGCTCCCACGCGACTTCTTCCTGCAGCGTCTTCGCGTAGAGATACGGGACATTCGGCTTCGTCAGCAGAATCTGGCGCAGCCAGTCCAGGTCGGATCGAGAGGTGTCGTCCAGCGTGCTCGGCGGCGGGTCCCTCCCTCGCATCGCCGCCACTGACGACGTCAAGACAATCTTCTTCACCCCCGCCGCCGCCGCAGCCTTCCAGAGCTCCTTGGTGCCCTCCACCGCCGGGTTGATCTGCTTCTCGAAGGCTTCCTCCTCGCTGCCGTAGCTCTCGAACGCGATGGGCGTCGCCGTGTGCATCAGGACCTCGCAGCCGGACAGCACCTCCTCGAAGTTATCGGGTCTCAGCAGGTCGGCCTCCACTAGCTCCAAGCGCTCGGCACCTTCCATCGCTTTCAGCGGCGCCAACTTGGCCTCGCTGCCCAGCGAGCGGACGGTACCCCGCACGCGGTATCCCTTCTGCAGCAGCATCTGCACCACAAAGGCCGCAATGTAGCCCGTTGCGCCGGTGACGCACACCAGCGCGTCTTCAGTGGCCATTGTGGCCCCCCCCCCTTCTCCTCTGTGGTCTCTCTGCTCAAGTACAAACTAGAAAACACGACTTCCGAATTCGGTCGAGTTCGCCGGCGCTTCGCTTGTCAACGCCGGATACTCTGCCCGAAGACTCCGCGCAACTCTGCTTCTGCTCTTCGCCGCTCAAGCGCCTCGCATGCGTGAAGCGAAGCCAATAAGCGTCCCTGATGCAGCAGGAATATGGTCGACGACTGCTGCTTGAGGCGCAAAACCCACGCGAAAGATGCGAGTGGAAGGCTCTTCGCGCCCGCTAGTACCTCCCAGGATTTTCCCGCCAAAACCCATTCAAAAAGGCCACTGGAAAGCCACAGCTTCAGCTGATCTCCGCCAGCATGCAGCGCCCGGGCTTCTGGCGTCCCGGAGCGGAGCTGGAGCGCGGCGTTGGGGCGGAGACGACGCTTGTGGCCAACAATCCGCGCCAGCATCTTCCGCTGTCCGAGCAGCGCCGAGCGCTTCCCATCGCCGCTTGCAAGAGAGGCATTCTGAACGCGGTGGAGCGCTTCCGGACGGTGATTCTCGTGGGCGAGACGGGCTCAGGCAAGACGACGCAGCTACCTCAGTTTCTGGACGACGCCGGATGGACCAGAGATGGAAGGTGCGTGGCGTTGCAAGCCACTACGCCTTGTGAGGTTGTGGGGAGAAGGCAGCAAATGCTGTGTGTATAAGGGTATTATGTGTGGGTGCGTGTTTCTACCCTTTTTTTTCTGCTTTGGAAGGAAGTTTGTGCGGCACATGGAGCGGTTTCGCTTCTGCGTCGAAGCTGAGATGAAGAAGATGCCACAGCAAGAGTAGTTCGGCGAAGATGGAAGAAGTGCAGTGTGATGTACTCATTATGCATGCACATCGTAGATGCGTCGCCATCACACAACCGCGGAGGATCGCGGCCGTCACTTGTGCACAGCGAGTGGCACAGGAGATGGCCTGCGAGCTTGGCCAGGAGGTAAAGAACTTCAATCATGTGGTGAGGATTTCCGCAAGCTTTGCTTTGCCTAAAGACTCTCTCTTCTCTCTTTCTTTCCCTCTCTCTCTCTCTCTCTCTCTCGTTTGTCTCTCGTGATAGGTGGGCTTTCACGTGAGGTTTGAGCGGAAGGCGACCGACGCCACGAGAGTCTTGTTCTGCACGGATGGGAGTTTGGTTCGCGAGACGCTGCGTGACCCTCTGCTCACGAAGTATTCGGTGGTGATCCTGGACGAAGCCCATGAGCGCAGTTTGCACACCGACGTCTTGATTGGCATCCTCAAGAAGATCATGCGGGTCCGCCAGCAGCTTCGCCTCATCATCAGCAGCGCGACGCTGGACGCGGAGCTCTTTCGCGACTTCTTCAACACCAACATGGGGCCCCAACCCGAGATACGGATGCCAGGCGCTCGTGGGAGGTACGACACCATGGTCGTCATCCACTGATGCTCTCAACTCGGACCAAACAACCCAACGTGTTTCGAAATCGCACAGACCGGACAGACTGTGGCGCCTTGAGAACGCCACGATCGTGAGCGTTCCTGGCAGGACCTTCCCAGTGGACATTCTGCATCGCGAGGAGCCTGTTGGAGAGTACATCCGAGCGGCGGTGGAGACGGTGCATCACATCCACAACACCGAGAATCCCGGCGATATCCTCGTCTTTTTGCCGGGCGCTGCGGAAGTCGATACTGCCGTGGAAATGTGCCGCGACTCCGACGCGTCGGATGGGAACACCATCGTCTTTCTGCCGCTGTATGCGGCGCTGCCTCGGCACATGCAAATCAACGCTTTCCGACCGGCGCCGAGAGGAAAGAGAAAGGTGGTGTTCTCGACGAATGTGGCCGAGACGTCCGTGACAATCGTCGGCATCAAATTCGTGGTGGACTGCGGCTTCTCGAGGATGCCGTACTACGACGCCGAGAGAGATTATCAGGTAGGATTCTGCACATGGTCGGCTTGGCCCTGGATGCCGTGTCGCCAATCCTTGCCGCCGCCCCGCGTCCTTGCAGGTGCTCTGTACGACGGCCGTGTCGAAGGCGAATGCCATCCAGCGCAGCGGGCGCGCGGGAAGAATGTCCCCGGGGAAATGCTTCAGGCTCTACTCCGAAGAGGAGTACCAGAAATTGCGCGGTGAGTCCTCTTGCTTCTGCGGTGACGCTGAAAGGCTCTCATTCCTCTCATTTCCGTCGGTGTAGAATCGTCGCCGCCGGAGATCCAACGGCGAGATATTAGCTGGCTGGTTTTGCAGCTGAAGGCGTTGTCGATCGGTACGACTCCTGAGTTGCACGAGCTGCGTTTTGCGTTCTCCGGTCTCCGATCCTGATCTCTGGGAATGGCAGATGACGTGCTCCACTTCGACTTCTTGGCGCCTCCCACTCCGGATGCGCTCATGCGAGCCCTGGAGAACCTTGTTGCCCTGAAAGCCCTGGACGAGGAGGTGCGTCTCTCGACGTTGTCATGCGCTGCCTATCCCTTGACAGGATCCTTCTGGATCAGGGCAAGATGACACGGCTGGGCGAGGTGATGGCCGAGTTCCCTCTGGAGCCGCGCTACTCAAAGGCTCTGCTGAGCTCAGACGCCTTCGAAGTCGAAGAAGAGGTCGGTGGCGATACGTCCCCTGCCCTTTCCGAACGCTCGCCTTAACGCGGCGCACTGCAGATGCTCGTGGCAATGGCGATGCTGAACGTGCAGAGCCCATGGACGAGGCTCAAGAGCAGAAGCCAGGCAGTGCGCGAAGATCGGCAGAACGCGATGGCATCGCTAGCCATTGAGACGGGAGATCTGGAGACGAGCGTCAACATCTTCCGGCAGTGGGAAAGCGGTGCGTTCTCTGTCGATGCAAAGCAGCAGGAGCATCGGACCACAGACTGACAAGGCATCGTGCACATTCCGCAGCGGAGGTTGGTGACGAGGAGTTTTGCCAGGAGAACTTCGTGAGCCTCCAAGTGCTGCAGCGAGCTGCACAGCTGCGGAAGTCCCTCGCGTCCTTCCTTCGCCGGCATCGACTTTCCGAGGATGAGATCACGCAGGTAGGAGTGTGCGCATGATCCTCCGCATCCTCTGACCCAAAGTCTCACCTTCGAGAGACGATTCGCAGGACTGGGACGAGCGACTGAAGGCGAACATAGAAAGTGGAACCCTGCACGTTGCGGAGCGCTTCGCAAGGTGCTTCCTTTCGGGATTTTTTAACAATGTGGCGAACCTGCAGGCGAGCGGAAGGTACCTGGTCACTTTGGTCGCGCGAGGTGGAGGATGCAGCATACTCAGCATCTTGCCCCTTTGCTTCCAGGTACAAGATCGTTCGCGGAGGCGCCATCGTGCAGCTCCATCCCGACTCCGTTTTCGCCAACTTCGGGTCCCCGCCGGAGGTGGTGACCTATGCTGAGGTCGAAATGAGGTGCGCCTTTCCATGAGCGATTCGGTGTCGTTGGTCGTGACACCCCTTGCGCTTCTTAGAGAGGGCGTGACCACCATCAGCGACGTGGCAAGGATCCACCCGAGGTGGGCGTTGGACGCTGCACCTCACTTCTACCAAGTGGGGAAGCCGAGCACAAGAGGATAGCGAAGAAAGATAGCGCATGTTCGAGTCTCTCTCAGCTCTGCCACCGCTACTCGCGTCGCGAGGATCCGCTGATCTACTCCAGAAGATATCCTGACATGAAGATCAGGAAAAAGACCGCTAGCCCTCCAAATATCAAGGTCGTCTTCTGGTCGCCCGTGAGGCCGTTGCCCCCGAAGCCGTATCCTTGGTTGACTTCAAACCCCGGGATCGTGATAGTGCTGGGCACGAAACCTGCCTTTGGCGCACCGCAGTCGGGACACCGCCAGTTGTCCGGCACTCCCTCCCAAGGCGTTCCCGGCGGTATGCGCCTGCAGCAAGCAATCAGTCAATTTGCTCAGACGCATTCCGCCTCGTGCTCGAGTCGGCGCGCGGCGTACCGGTTGTCTCCCTCATCTTCCTTGTAGAGGTATCCGCAAAGCTCGCACTCCATGTCTCCAGTCTGGCGGACCATGAAGGTCTCCGCCTCCCTCAGCTGCCTCGCCTTGACCTGCTCTTCCGTAAGATTCTCCTCCTAAGACAAACCGCATTAAACAACACTTCACGATCATCACTTCCTTGGCGATTGACAACGGCGCACGGCGTACGCACCTCCTGGGAAACACTGGTGGACGCAGCCATCGGCGTGGGTCCCTCTTTGGCCATGGGCGTGGGTCCCTCCTTGGCAATCGGCGTGGGTCCCTCCTTGGCCGACGCTACTGGCGCTGTCGGGCTTTCCTCCGGCTCGCCCATTGCCATGTGGAGCCTAAGATGTCTTCTGGACAGGGCTGATGCTGCATAGTGGCCGTCAGAGCGCGCCCCCCGCAGGAAAACAGGCGTCAGCTGATCTCACCGGACAGAGGACGGAAGGCCGCCACCGTCGTCACGGCCGCGGCAGCAAGCACAAGCTGCAGGAGCGCGGTGGGCTTCATGATAAGACTCGCGGAGGAAGTCGTCCCGAGGCGCCGAGAGCTCAGTACTGCGCGAGACGCCCAACGTGGCGGAGATTCTTCTCCGGCTGAAGTCTGACGTTGCTTGATCTCAAGGCAGATGCACAGGATCGAAACTGAATTATATCGCTTCAGGATTCTGCTCTCTACATGCTGCATAGTGCGTGCGGGTGACAATTGAGGGGGGCACTATAAAAAGCCCGCGAAGGCTCGTAGGATTCGTCCATTTCTTCTTCTTCTTCTTCTTCTTCGGGATTCTGTTCCTGGATTTGAACTGGGAGAGAGCTAAACGGCACACTTGTCGTCTCTTCAAAATTGCGGCTTCGAATCGGACTTGGGCATCGCGAGTTATGGCCGAGTGCTTGCCAGAAGCCTCCGAAGTGGCCCTCTACTTGCTGGGCAGTCTCAACTGCGTAGTGCTTTGCATGTGTATCCTCTTTGTCGCCGAACTGAGGAGAACATTGCGAGATCCGCGCAATGAGGTGAGAACGCCACTTGCGTTTTGGCTTCAATGAGAGACTCGTGACGGGTCGAGAACCTTTGTAGATTGCGTGGAAAGGAGACTTCTTCGACGCCTTTCGCACCTGGACTCAAAAAGCTCTGGAAACGTATCGGGAGCGGCGAGCGCTGATCCTCCCTGAGCGCTCCGAAGTCAAGCCGATGCGTCCCGAAACATTCGGTCGGGACGACGTGCGGGCTCTGATTGACCTGGCGAACGGCCAGTCGGCCAAAGGCAGGTATGCTACGATGGGAAGTATGACTGGACTGACCAGACCCGCACTGATCAGCATTGGGTCTCGTCGATAGTCTGCCGCACTCGCCGTTCCCGAGGAAACGCACCGGCAAAAACGAGAAGCTTTACGAATGGCAGATCGATCTTCGGGAGCTGAAGTTTGAGCAGAAAATTGGGACCGGAGCGTTCGGAGTCGTGTTCAGGTACTGTACAGCGACCAAAAGAGGCTTATCGCATCTCATCACGGTCAAGGGCGTCATAGCTTCCGACCACAGGGGTCGATGGATGTCTACCAGGGTCGCGATCAAGACCATGCACCCTCACCTGCACAATGAGAGCAACCTCGAAGTCTTCCTACGGGTACGCGACACAAGCTAAGCTGGCAAAGCGTGTTTTATCTTTTTTGGACGGGAGGAAGACAGGGGGGGGAAGGGGATCAGGTGTGCTTGTACGACGTCTCCCTCTGCTGACCGAGACACACGCATGCAGGAGATCGGGCTCATGTCAACGCTGCACCATCCGAACATTGTGATGTTCTTTGGCGCCTGCATCGAAGCGCAAGCATGCTGCCTGGTGATGGAGTATCTGCCGATTGACTTGCATGATCTGATGCACGACGGCTTCACCATCGACTTCATGCTGCTGCATCGATTCGCCTGCGACATCGCCCGGGGCATGAAGTATCTTCACCGGAGGCGGTCCATGATTCAACGCGATCTGAAGCCAACAAACATCATGATCGACGACCATTTCAACGCCAAGATTTGTGACTTCGGCCTCTCCCGATACGTCGAGAATCACGCCCGGATGACGTTTTGCGGCACCCCGTTTTACACAGCGCCGGAAATCATACGGTGAGCTGCGCCGTGCGACATCGTCGAAGCGGATCGAAGCTCTGCTCGACAGATCTGCTCAAGCTTCCGAAAGGCACTGACAAGATGGAGTCCCACCGCCTCTTGCGTGCTAGGCGGAAACCCTACAGTCAGAAGGCAGACGTGTTCAGCTACGCGATCATCCTTTGGGAGCTGCTGACGGGCAAGGAGCCCTATGATGGAGCCAACGGTGAGACCCTCTCAGCTCGCCGGCCAATATCTCTCCCTTTACCTCCATCTCCACGCTCGCAGGAATGCAAATCGCTTATCAAGTCGCTGAAGATGGCCTGCGGCCCCAGATTCCGTCGATCTGCCCTGAAGGCTATCGGCAGCTGGTAGAATCGTGCTGGGCGGCTGATCCAGATGCAAGGTACTTGCGCTTGCCAGGAGGTCCATCCAAGATGCGTGCGATCCAAGATGCGTGCGATCCATTATGCGTGCAATCCAAGATGCGTGCAATCCAGTGTCGATTGAGGAAGCGCCATCTTGCGAGGCCGCCTATTCTTCGCATGCCTGCTTTAACGATTCTGCATCCCCAGGCCACACTTCACTGAAGTGCTCCGGATTCTGCAGGGGCTCAGCAAGCGATTCAGCCTGGATCGACCGGAGCCGCTCAACTCGGAAAGGACCCACTCGCTCAACGAACTCATGAAGAGCAAGCTCGAAAGAGCGAAGCGCAGAAGAGGCCAACGAGCAGATCCGTAGGTCGCGCCCGCCGTTTAGGAGAAAGCGCCGACAGGACTTGTGGATGCCGCCTCGCGATCGATCGCGTTGGTCACAGTGCCTCCGCCTCCTCAGGCGGCGTCCCGTACCTCACGGATCTGAGAGCAAGGCCCTTTCAATGGCATGAGCCGAAGGGAGCCCCGAGGCATTACGGCTCACGCCGCACGGCAGGCATTCCTACCTTCGCTGGAGCAGAGACGCCGGCATCTTGGGCACGATCCACGTAGATGCTATTTGCCGCATCTTGCGTTAAGAAGCTTTCCAACGTCTCCAAGGTCTCCAAGGCCCTTGTGTTGGACGGCAGCTCTGCAAGGAGCCTCTCTTCTTCCGTGCGAACCATGCTCGCCACTAGTTGCATGATCTGTGCAGGACGCAGTCAGCTTTCGAGGCTCGCTGCCCCCTGGGAAGTGCAGCCGTACCTACCGTTTTGCAACTCCCTTGCGACCCTTCGAGGTCGATGAGAATGGCGTCTCCATTGAGCCCCTCGCGCACTTCTGCGGAGTGAAGACCATGGCAGCCGAGCCACGCTTGGGAAGCGGCCCGCATCTTCTGCGCAATGCCGCCGTTCTCGACAACCGTGCCCCAGCTCGGCGTCGACGGTCTCCAGGCGAAGTACCGGAGCAGGGGATCTCCCAAGGGCGACGCGTCGATCACATAGCGCCACGCGTAGCCAGTGGCGTCTTTGCCGGAGTGAAAGGCATTGGGCACCGGCACCGCGGCGAGTACGCGGAGGTCATCGGGAAGCATCTGATTCAGGGAAAAGCGCAGTTTGTCGAAGTCGCTATGGAACGCAGGCACCTGAGCAAATCGCAAGATCTGTAAGCCTGAAGACCCGTCTTGAAGGAGTGCGTCTTGCTGCTGATAGAGCGAACGGGAAAAAATAGGAGATCTGCATCCGCCCATCATCCGCTCGATGTGCCGATGACGACACGAGAGGATCTCGCGCTTCGTACCGAGCTGCGGTAGTTTAGGACAAGCCCAGCAGCATGCACGCCGGCCTCCAAGGCCACAGAGGCCTCCAGCACGATGTCCTCTCCAGAGTGGATCTTCTGTAGGCGATGTTGCAGCACTCCTCCCACGGAACGGCCCTATCGATAAGCAGACGTTCGTGAAGTCGGCCCTCTCGGACTAGCACCCCACGACCCCGAAACGCACCGGCAGGCCGAATTTGGACCCATCAAGCGCCACACGAAGCGCGCAGTTGGCACCGCGGGTGGACACTGCAACAAGGCACAGCAGGAGAGCAGCCAAGAGCGCTCGCATGCTCCAACGGCGCGAAGATACGGCCCTGTACTTCAGCGGCGTTGGTTTGTCCATCCGTCACGCATTCGCTCATTTTCCCGCCAAAACCATTTGAACTTCGCCCAGCGCGCTCAGCAAGCCGGCGAGCGCGCCGCGCCTTGACCTCGCTTCGTCCTGCGATCTCGTCGCGCATGATGCTGCCGAAAGCGTTCGTGGTCGCGTGGCTCTGGGGCGCCGCTGCGGCCCTGCGGGGCGCTCCGCCCGTCCTCCGCACGCGGCGCGCCGCGCTCTCCGCGCAAGTGGACTCGGACGGAGACGAGTCTCTGAAGGAGATGAAAGACCGAAAGCGTCGCGAGAAGTTGGAGAAGGCGGTGGAGCTTGAGAAAGAGGCAGTGAAGTCTGTTCTGCAGGTGCGTCGAAGCCCTTCGTCGCTTTGCTTTGGGTCCGGCGCTTTACATCGTGAGCCCTTGGTAGGAAAGAGTGGTGGTGGACAGGTTTCTTCAGGATGGGCTTGTGAGACGAGAGGTGCAGCTGCAGAGCCGCAGCTCCCACCAGATTGACGCGTACGAGGCCGCAGGAGCGGCGGGACTGGACCCGTGGGGTCGTTTGGCCAAGTCTCGCCGAGTCAACGCGGAGCGTCACGTGCTTGTGATGCTCGCAGACGTGTACGGTTGGCGCAGTGCTGCCATGCGCAGTGCCGCAGATCGCTTGGCAAGAGAGTGCGGCGCAATCACTCTGGTTCCAGATCTCTTCCGGGGCGAAAGCTGGCCGGGAGGGCAGCCGCCAGGTGGGGATGTGTACGAGGCCTGGAGACGTGGCCATCCCGGTGATCGTGTTGCTGCGGACATCGAAGACACCGTGCGTGCAGCGGTCGAAGCGTACAAGGCCGACTCCGTGGGACTGGTCGGTTTCTGTTACGGCGGAGGCAGAGTGCTTGAAGCTCTTGCAGCAGCGGGGCAAACTAGCGTGGCGCCTTTGGAAAATGAAGAGTGGGAGACGATCCTCGACGACCAGGAAGACGCCGACCTCTGGGAGGAGCTTGCGGAGGATGGAAGTGCGGACGTCAGGGCAGAGGACGCGCAGGCGGGGAAGCAGGGGGAAGAGCGCGTTGGATGGGCTGGCGGGGCTCCCATTTCCGCTGGGGTCGTGTTTTACCCGACGCGTTACGACCCAGCCGTCTTGGAGCAAGTGGCATGCCCTCTCTGTGCGATCTTCGGCGAAAAGGACACCGTTCCAGGAGCGACGCAGCAGGATGTCCAAGCTTTGAGAAGCAAGCTCTCTGGACAGAGGATGAGATCCCCCGCGGTTCACATCCACGTGGCCGAGGGTGAGGAGCACGGCTTCGCGCACCGGCAACTGAAGCGTGACGGCGTGGAGCTATTCAATGCTGCGGCGGAAGGCATCGCGACCAGTCCAGGAGAGGCGAAGCAAGGTAGACAGTGGATGCCCGGGCGGGACTATCCCGTGGACATGGCCGAGAAGCTGGAGCGTGACGCACCCGACGGCTCGCAAGAGGTACTCCCACGCCCTACGCGTCTTCCCGGAAGAAGAATGACTTACAAGGTCTCTCGGCTCGGTAATGACTCATTGAATTCATTGGCAGGATGGTTGGGGGGCGTTCGGAGCCAAGCGACCTGAGCATGGGGACGAAGGCGTGAAGGCCTTCGGGAAGGAGTACATCGCCAGCGATCGTGAAGCAGCGGAGTCTGCGTTCACCATCGCGACGGCTTGGCTAGACACGTATATGCGAGTGCATCTTCCCACAGTGGGTGCGAGCGGCAGCGGCAGCGGAACGAGCCAGGATGCGTGAGCTATGCTCGGAAGGTCAGCCTTCCCTTGACGAGCTGCCATCGTCTGCATATGGCTGGTGGAAGAGCCACGATTGCACCATCCCACTTCCTTATCTCCCTCTCAACTTTCCAACCAAGGAATCGACTGCTTTCCCCCCTCACCAAGCCTGGGAGCTACGCGTCCTGAAGAGGTTCTAGCCTTGCGTCGAGATGAGGAGGTTCCAACCTTGCGTCGAGATGAAGCGGACGTACGCCGTTGAGAAGGCCTCTCGAATGCGTCGTCGGGCAGCGCGGTCTTCATCGTCCGCTTGACGACCTTAAACCTCTCAAGGACGTCAGCTGTCACGCTAGCTTTCACCATCGTCTCAGCAGTCTCTGCGCTGCAAGGCCAGAAAGGGCCAAAACGGAGATGACGTTGTCAGAGGACAGCCCCAGCAAGGACAAGGCCGCCGGCAGGATGCGCTACCTGGTCTTCACCGAAGCAAGACTGGAAGTGGCATAGACCAGCTGATTCGGCCTCCGGAACCGAACGACGATCACGTGGAGCAGGAAGATCGCAATGGAGATGATCTGCACGAAGATGACCTCGATGGCGATCCTGTGCGTAATCGATTCTGTTGCATCCGTCCTAGAGACTGTGCGTGAGTCCTGCGTGGCGCTTCTCAAAAGCTTCGGAGCCACGCCGTGCGCAAAGGCTCGAGCGAGCGCGTGCTTAGCAGCGTACCTTTCGCCCGCCTGCCTGATGAGCTGAAGCGCGAGCGATAAGGTGACCGCCAATTGGACCAGGCAGGCGTACGGGTGAAGCTCCCTCAGAACACTGGGCAAAGCATCTCCGGGAAGCGAGAAGAAGAGCATGCCAAAGACGTATCCGCAGACGTAGTTGAGCCCAAAGGGTGGCGGCTGCCACGCGAAAGGCCCATAGAGGGAGTTGAGGATGACCAGGCATCCGAAGTACACGAACTCGGTGTTCCTGATCGTGATCTGCAGAATATTCACCTGGAGGAATCCGAACCAAACGAGAACGGGCACCGCGGACAGGCTTCCGATCCCATTCATGACCTGAGGAGGACGGATTAGTCCTAGGCTCAGCAGGCCGCATGGTCTCCGATGATTCGCATGCCTACCAGAGCGATAATCGGCCGGTCGTCTCTGTTGACGAAGATTGCCGAAAGCGACACAAGTTCTAGAACTGCTGCGGTGATGTGGAAGTTCCGGTGCATCGCGAGCTTCCACAGCACTGCTGAGAATCTCTCGGCAGCGAATGCGTTGATGACCGTTCTGCGGGGATCGATCTCTGTTAGCTCGAAGGTCGGGAGGAGCACCCTCACGGGAGGAGCAGCGACTGCTGTCGCCCAGAGCTTGTTCTGAAAGCGCATGCGCATGGTCTGCGCTCGGTGCACTCCGGCAAAGTGATTTGCCATCCGGTTGGCCGGAGACTGGGGTCGTCTCGTCTTGCGCGCAGCTTTGAGCTCCGTCTGCGCAACTTGCTTGCTGGCCTCTAGGTCGGCGAGGAGCGTCTTGGCCTCCTTCACACGGCTCACGATGCCATCGAATCGAGAGCGGTACTTGTGATACTCATGCTCCTTGGCGTTGCTGCGATCTTCAAGGCGAGTTGCCACTCCTTCGAGCTGCTCTTCAACGCCGGCGGGGTCCACCGTGCCGTTGATAAGGTCCCTGAGCCGCCGTTTCTGCGCATGGGTGGCGGCTTTCCGAGCACACGACCGCACGAGGGCCATGTTCTGTGGCGTGCCATGCGCTGAGCTGTCTTCCAAGGTCAAGGTACTGTCTTGCCGGGCGTTCCGCGGGGGCTCCGGTCGACTCAGGGAGTTGCTCAGCGAGGTGGGCTCCCTGCGGTGCGCACCTTCGTGCCTTGCGCCGAAGATGTGCTTCGGAGATGTCGGGGACGGCAGGGGCATGGCCTTCAAAAACGTGTTCACGGCCTGCACTCGCCTCACGGCCGTCTTGACGAGTGGCACGGTGCTTCGTGGGGCTGCTGCCTTCCTCAGGGCCCGCTTGTACTCCAGGATCTTCGCCTTGGACACCCGGTAGAGGCCCACGGGCGTCACCAGCGTCTGCAGCAAGTCCCGGTCCAGGGAGTAGCAGACTGCGTAGGACGTGCAGAAGAACATGAGCGTCAAGAAGGCGCCGCGGAAGAGATTGAGCACGGCAATTTCATGCTTCAGCCCTTGGGGGAGGATGAAGAGAACGGTCGTCGTCAGGAAAAGGAAAAGGAAAAGGAAGTCGAGATTCGGAAGGGCCTGGGAGCTTACCAGCGGTCCCGACATAAACCTTCAGGGCGACTTCATCGACCCCCAGCAAGTCGCCACTCTTGACGTGAAGAAGCGCACTGAATGCAATGGCCGTCGCCGACAGTGCAGCGCTGCTCAGGCACACGGCCCTCGTCATGAAGCGCGGCAAGGAATCTCCGCTCAAGACCATGGAGAAGAAGCTGACGACGAAGCATCCCCAGAAGTGCATCCAGATCGCCGGGTGTGGCATGCAAAAGATCCCACACACTCCAGCAAAGATGGCGTAGAAGGCCGAGTACAAGAAGTTGAAGTTCCCAAGGAGCAGGCGAAGGATTTGGACCTACGTCGGAATGAGCCGAAGAATCGATGCTGAGATCTTTCGCAGGTGGAGAGCTCGTTTCGATGTACGAAGGAGTCCTCGCGCGAAGCGAAGTCGAGGCGCACCTGCGAGAGGAAGAAGACGAGTACGGGCAACAGGGATCCAGTGATGACTGCGACGGACACGAGGTGACTGCCCCTGATCCCCGGAGGCATCTGCGCCAAGAGGCATACGAAGAACCAAAGGGAAGACGAGAACCAGACAAAGAACCCTGCAACAAGAAAGAATGGGTGGGACAAGACTTGTGCCACGACGTGGGAGCCTTTTTTGCCGAAGATGTACAGGGCCACGGTGCTCGTGGTGTCCAGCACCCGCGCCGAGTAGATTGGCACCAGAACTCGAACGCTTTGGTCCTTCTCCGGCGCCAGCTTTTCTTGGACACGATTTCGCCTGACCGTGATCTTCGTTTCCCTAAGGAGCTTCTGGAAGTAGTCCGGCTCGTTCTCCACGTCCAGGAGCTTCATCAGCTCCTCTGCATTCCTCTCTATGACGGCCTTTTTGCCTGCTGCCGTGCGCGTGCTGCGTAGCATCTCGCGATATTTGTGCACATCCGAGAGGAGGCCCTCCATCGCGAAGCGCAGCGCACCCAGCCGCGCCAGCCTCCTCCGGTAGTCTTCGATGCTCTTCTCGCAGCTGCTTACGAAGCTCCTCAGGGACGATATCTCCTCGTTCAGCAGCTGGCGGTGGAGAGGGAGACATCAGTACGCATCGGATGATCGCAAAGCGACTTCGTGAACGGCATAAGCTGACGTCGTTTCTCCTTAGATCAGCACCGTCGGGAGGCCCAAGCGTCTTTGCGGCCGATGGTGTCGAGGGGAATGGGCGCTGCGTTGGCAAAAGAGGACTCACCATGAGCAGCTCTCGCGGTTCGGCCGACTCCGCGACAGCCAAGACGCTGTTCGTCGGCGACGGTGGCGCATTTGCCATGGTGTGCGAAATCCCGTCGCGGCCACGAGCTGCAGAGGTCATTATCCTTCTCGATCCCTCCGCAGACGCTGGAGGTCGATCCCCACGCCGGCGGCCCCTCCCCTGGTTCCCCGACCCATTATCGAGCTTTCGCCGGAGATGCTCCCGCTGGCGTCTCTCTCCAACAGCAGCCCGTTGGGAATGGCAGTCTCTGCCAACGCGATGCCCAGGATGAAGGAAAAAAAGGCAAAGAAGAGGTCTCCCGGCAGCTGCGCATTCCGAGCGGGGAGGCCATGATCTCTGTCGACGGTCCGACTGAACTTCGACACCGGAACCCGAAAAGGAAAAAGGAAAAAGACAAAAAGAGAAGAAGGAGAGAAGTTGCAGGACGGGGTCGCTCCATCAGCTACCGGATACAGGCAGTCGCACCAGACCAGAAGTCGGCCGAAGCCGAGAAGCACCAAAAACCACGACAGATTCCCGGATTCAAGAAATAGGATAATAAGACCTGAGACCTTCACAGAGACCTTCACACCACTGACACTGAGACCTTCGCATCCTGTCTCCTGTCCGGATCCACCAACCAACCAGCCGCGGGTCAGCTGATCTTTATCAGCTGATCACCTGCAGAAGGTCGTACAGTCCACATCTCAGTTACGGGACTGTTTTAACTCAGTATATCCAAAGGGCAATAGTCCATCTGTCACACGCGGAGAGGCGCGCTCGCTAGTCCGCCCTTTGCGCCGCACTTTTCTGCGCGATGCGGAGCCTCATAAAGCAGCTGAAGCCTCCTAGACCGCCCCAGTGGATCCATAGAAGTCGCAGGAGCAGTACTGAGGCGGCTTCAACCGCGCATGCGTCCAGATACGCCAAGTGGAGTTTGAGTGGTGACAAGAGCCCCGCGGAAGTGGCAGAAAAGGCGTTCCAGCGCCTTCAGACTGTGGCGCACGAAGACGTGCGGCGGAGGAAATGGTATCTGGGCAAGGTGCTGAGGCACTGGAGTAAGCTGAGCCGCTCCGGTCACCAGCCACGTCCGGGAAAAGTGGAGGCGCTTGTGCAGATTGCGGCGCAGCTGGAAGATTACGCTCTCCTGGACTCCGCGCTGCAGCTGTGGGCCACTTGCGGCCGCGCGCCGCTATCAGGCCTGATCAGTGTGCTATCGGAGAAGCTGGAGAACGCGGCGTTGCGTGGAGAGCTAAGGTGCGGAGGGCGTTTGTTGATGCGTTGTGTCGATGATCCTGTCACGTTCATGCAGGAGTCTGATGATGCTTTCGTTGGAATGTGCCAGACCTGCGCTCCAGCTAGCAGACCTCCTGGCCGAGCATGCCTCGAGGCCAAAGGTTGCGGAGGCGTGGGGGAGGAAGAGGGCCTTTCGGTGGAGGAACTCGCTTGGCTCCACTTCGGCCTCGTTGGGATACGTGGGACTGTCCAAGGCTGCTCTCGTGGCGCTGCTCGAGAC
The DNA here is from genome assembly GCA_019677205.1 of Pinguiococcus pyrenoidosus. Taxonomy (NCBI): domain Eukaryota; class Pinguiophyceae; order Pinguiochrysidales; family Pinguiochrysidaceae; genus Pinguiococcus; species Pinguiococcus pyrenoidosus. The sequence goes on along the minus strand of JAAMXY010000124.1, from coordinate 12,353 downwards.
CCACGCCAGGCCTGTACTTGGGACGAGAGATCTGCAGCACGCTGATTTTAGTCTCGGAAGAGCACGGTCCATGTTCTTGGTCGCAGCAGATCGGATAGAAGCACAGGCCGCCTCCTCCGCAACGGACGCGTCCGATCCCCTCTACGACGCGCGGCTGGCTGTCGCAATGTCGGGAGCCTTGAAGAGATCCGTCCACTCCTTCAGCGCGTGGCGGAATCACGGGTTGGAATCTCAGGGTGCAATAGAGCGGATGGAGAGGCTCTTGGGCGATGCGGAAAGGGCGCTAGATCATCTGGCGCAGTCTGGCGAGGACGTGGTGACGGACGCTGTGGTGCACCGCGCGCTGCTCGAGCTGAACAGGGCGACGATACAGCTGTGTCACGCGAGCCACTGGGCAGCGAGTCCGAACAGTCATGGGAAAGGCCATCCCGGCTTGCCGGATCGCGCCAGCCTCGACACGGTCGAGGAGTGCTCCAAGGCGCTGGAGCACCTCCGACAAAGCCAAGAAACCACGCGGAAGGCCCTGCAGCTCCGGCAGAGAGCTCTTGATTACGACATGGACTTGTTGGAAGTCAATAGCCACTGGAGAAGGTGCTTCGTAACTGGCAGCGGCGGGACAGAAGTCGATCCGGAAGCTGGGCAGCGGAACGGGCTGGACACGGTCCCGAACGGAGTTGCAGAAGCTCTCGCTAGGCTTCCGGCGGCGTGGGTGGCAGCGCATAGTGCTGCACCCGCTGATGAGGATATAGCGAGACGCTGCGTGGACGCAATCGAAGGATTCCAAGGTCTTCCGGGGGCAGCGGCAGGGGCGTGCGCCGCGGCAATGAGCCTTGGGTTTCGGCTCAGCAAGCGGGTGCTTCTCGCGGGGGTACCACGAGACAGACAGAGTGACGTAAGGGACGTAACAGAGGCCCTAAGAAACCGCACGAAAGCGGGAGCAGTGATATTTGCGGCTCTCGAGTCGGTGTGTGAGTCGCCCGAAGCGCTCGCGGACGAGCCAAGGCGAGCCGTGGTAGTCAAGGCAGTCTTCGATGTTTCTCGACACGTATTTATGGCGAATTGTGCCGCAAGTCTTCTGAGGAGCTCCGGCGCCTTTGACACGGCCACGAGGATGAAGACAAGCTCGAAAAGCGACCTGGACAGTCTCTTTGAGACTGCGGAACAGGCCTTGGAGGGGCTACTATCTGAGGAGATCCATGGCAAGAGCAGCATCGTCCTAGCGGCGGCAAGCGAACTCTGCGACAGGCTTCTGTGCTCACGGATCTTCTACCTTTGTGCAGCCGGTGGAGTGGAAGAAGCCCTGGCGTTGTTGGAGCGAGTTCCGACCGTCACGTCCGCGTCTTCAGGACAGCGTCCCGCTGCCTTGAAGAAGCTGCCGAGGCTGGACACTGTCGCGCTGCTTGAAGTTGCAAGCACCCTCATCAAGGAGGCCGCCTCCTCTGCAGACAAAACGAGGTCCCTTGAACTGCGCCAGCACGCCACGGAGCTCCTGAGCGCCTTTGCTACGTACGCGCGCAGTCCGTCGGCTGCAGCGGAAGCACCTGCTTCTCGTTTTGCTGCTCTTCGTCTTGGTTCTCCTCGCGTGACCGCCGATGCGCAGGGGTCGCTATTTTGGCAGGCGTTTCAGCTGGCAAGACACAATGCTTTGCCAAGTGCTGCGACGCTTGTTCCAGTGGGCACCAAGGATGCGCAGGACATAGAGATGGCGTACGCAGGTCACGACGCTTCCTACAGAGATGTGCTCCTCGCCAACGAGCCTCGGATGAGTCTCGATGCATTGCGCAAGGGCATCAGCAACTGCGCAGCTCTAGGACGGGCCGACCTAGCGCTGGAATTGCATCGGTCCTTGAAGAAGCGGCGGCAGGCGTCTCAGATTGCTCCGCATGCGGGAAAAGGGAGCGCAAAGATCAACTTTGCCTACCATGAGAGAAACAACGTGAAGGACATCGCCAACGTGCTGAAGGGACTGGCGTTGAGCAAGCATGGGCGGCGGCTGCAGGAGCTCGAGCTCACTTCCAAGCCAGGCCGAAGGACATCGGCGACCGTGTCCGACTCGCTGGCAGTGCCGAGGACGTGTCTGAGTCTTGTAGAAGAGCTGCTTGATGAAGCGCGTCCCGGTCTCACCGACGACGTCGCAGGGCTGCCAGAGAAGGTGCGGGCCGCAGATGTGCGGTTGGCCGTCGACATACTCTGCAACGCCCTTAGTGCGATCGGGAACGTGCTCGAGTACGGGAACGCAGACGCGGAAGAAGCTGCGGAGCTGGTTCGGCGCTCGGCGACTTGGTTGCCCGCCCGCTTCCCACCTGAAGCGAGCGTGATCGGAGAGGATCGCTCAGGGGAGCCGTTCTTCCCCAGCGACTGGGAACCGCACCTTCAGGAGGAGCATCTTTCGCGCATGCTGCGGCAATTCGTGTGGCTTCTGGTTGCGGCGTCTTCATCGAAAGAGGTTGGCCTGGAGTACCTTCACCACGCCGAGGCGTTGGTGGGCACGAGTCGCAACGCGCAGATGCGCGCTTCTTCGAGCCGCTCTGCTGAAGCAGCTCCGGGCAGGGAAGTTGCCGCGGACGGAGACACGTTTCTCTTCTTGCTGAAGGGCGCCAGCAAGCTGCTGCAAAGCAGCATGCTTGATCGAGCGCTGCAACTCATGGCGAACGCGGGCATCTTCGAGGCGTGGCATACCGAGCGGGATGCGGTTCGCGCCGCGGAGTGCCTGCGTTCGGTCATCGGAATGCATCTGCGCGTCGATGCGTACCTCACAGACACCGCTGGCTTGGACAACGTCAGGCAAGCCGAACTGCGGGCCATTGGCGGCGTTGCCGAGGCCATCACCACGGTTCAAGACCTGTACAACCAGCATCGCATCCGACCGTACCTAGCGGATTACCTCGCAGTTCTTCAGGTAAAAAAAGACAATCGTGTTGGCCTTCTGGGCCGTGGAGAAGGTACTTGCTTTCGTGATGATTGATGGCGCTGCTTTCGTAGGTGGCCGCGGCGGCGGAAGGCTCTTGGGAGCTTGAGCGAGCCAAGTCGGTCTTGGCGCAGCTGTGGCCGGAGGAGGCAGACAACTTCCAGGACGAGTCGACGTGGGCATACGGAGACAACGAGGCGTTGCTGAAGGGACGTCACTATGCTCCGCCCAGCGTGCTCCATGAGCTGGCGAAGCGCATGGTGTAAGACAGAAGAAGGACGAGCCCTGCCGTTCTACATGCCATGGAGACGATTGCACAGGAGTAGGATGCAGGCGCTTCGGAACGATTCGGTCGACGCCAGATGCGCAAAATCGCAGCGACCGAGATCACGGCCCGAACAAGAGTCTTTGTCAATCTGCAGCTGCAGCTGCAACCGCAAGTGCTTGGCAGCATTCCTCAGACGCCGCAGCCAAGTGCTTCTGGACGTTCCTTGTCTGAACATGCCACAAGTCTCCATCTGTCACAGGGCTTCGTTTGCGCCAGCTCTGTTCCATCTCGCGCGACTTTCCCCCTGCTGTTCACTCTCTCACCTCACGGAAACTCGTGCCACATCTGTAGCAAAGGCGTGAAAGCGTAGCTGGACCAAGCGCTTTCGCGGAGAAGTGGTCTGATGCGCGTTATGCAAGCGGCGAGGACCACGGCGGTGCTGCTGGTCGGCACTGGGGTGCTGTTCTATCTGTTTTCCCCCGCCGCTCGGCCCAGAGGGCCCTTTGACGACGCCATAGACGAGAGTAGAAGGCAGAACTTGTCGCGGGAGACGAAAGAGCGCAATGAAGCGCTGATGAAGATGATCCAAGACACCCGCAAGAAGACTACGAGGGAGAAGCTGGAGACCGCGTACGACGCCGCTGTTCGGACGCACGAGATCGGCTTCCCGTCGAGCCGTAGTCACGACAAGGAGGAGGAGGAGGAGTAGCGAGCGTGCTGCGGAGTAGCAAGCTTGCAATTTTGCTGGCAGTTGAAGCGGAACTTTTGTGTTTCGGAGACCTTACGCGGTTGGCCTCTGCGGCTGCGGATGTTGCACCTTCTCCGACAGTGCAGCGAGGCTGTAGCTGTGCGCGTATGTGTAGAAAGATCGAAAAGGATTTCACTTGATGAGGTGCCTCGCTTCAAGGCTGTAGATCGGGGTTTGGCGGAAGCCAAGCTAGCTCCGACTACGACGCATGCATGCAAGGATTGCGAAGCTTCAAAGCTTCAAAGCTGGAAAGCTGGATAGCTACAAAGCTGGAAAGCTGAATAGCTACAAAGCTACAAAGCTACAAAGCTACAAAGCTACAAACATGTGCCCAAAGACAGAGCACCTCACTTGGAATGCGGGAGGACGGTTGATGCCTGCTTCACAAGCATGTTGAGGACCATCATGTAGCAGATCTTGAGGAAAATTGCGACGCCGAGGTTGATAAGGATATCCTAGGTGCAGGGAAAGGTTGGTCAGTCGCTTGTCGTGGGATCGCATCAGTGCTCAGTGCTCAGTGCTGAGTGCTCAGTGCTCAGTGCTCGGTGCTGAGTGCTGAGTGCTCGGTGCTTTCGTGGCATACTACACATGTATGTACCTCAAGGAGCGTGTTCTCGTCACTTGTGATGTTGAAAATCTCTTCCAGCGAGTTGAGGACGTCGCCGCCATCCTGCCGGCCAGACTCGTTGACGTCTCCGTAGCAGATCTCGTTGGCGTCGCAGGTCTCGGTGGATCCAGGGTCAGCGGTGCTGCATTCCTCATACGTCGTATCGATGAACTCGACGTAGGACATGGCGCGCATGCAGTAGCGTAGGGGGAAGAAGAAGCCGAGCGCGCGGAAGGGCCAGACGATGTCGCTGAGCGGAATCAGGAACCCTCCGAAGAGGAAGCCGTTGAACCACACGCTCACAAAGTTCATCATGCCAAGCAGCGGATTGTCGTTGAGGACTGAAAAGAGCTGCGCGAAGCATTCGTACGTGTACAGCGAGACGGAGAAGACGAGCAGCATCCAGCCGAAGTTGGGGCCCCAGAAGTTGGACACGGCGTACGCCGGAATGCCCAGCGCGAAGAAGCCGAAAGCAAAGAGCAGCGGGATCTGCATGAGCGCATTGGCGCAAAGGTACGCGAGGGGGGACACCATGCCGTTCTTCACTTCGCGGCGCACGGCTTTGAACTCGGCGTTGTACGCGTACACGGCGACGACGCCCATGTTGGCGGGCACGCAGATGTACCACACCATGAGCCAGAACTTGTTGACCACTTGGTCTTGGTTGCGATCACGCGCCTCGATGTAGATGATGGCGAAGTACAGGTTGGCAAAGAAGATCATGATGGCACGCCCGAGGAACAGGAGCGGATCGCGGATCGCAATGAGGAACTGGCGCCGCATCATCACCGCGATCTGCGTTGAGAACGGCGTGCGGTACTGGTGAAGCGGCCCCTGGGGACTGGTGCTCTTGGGGGTGCCGGAGGCCTTGTCGGTGGCGGCCTTCTTCTCCCACGTGTCCAGGATGCTCACCACGTTCTCCTCCTCGGTGAAATCGGCGTTGACCAGGTCGAGGAAGTGGTCTGCCTGGTTCGTGTGAGGCGGTACGCTGTGGCCGATCGACGCGAAGTACTCCACGGCCTTGTCCGCGTCGCCCTGGTAGGCCATGCGTCCCTTGGACAGTATCATCACCTGATCGAAGCCTTCGTAGACCTTGGAGGACGGCTGGTGAATCGTCGCGAGGATGATCAGCCGCTCGGCCTCCGCCAACTCCTTGATGAAGGCCATGATGTTCGCCGCGGCCGCGGCGTCCAGGCCGCTGGTGGGCTCGTCCAGCACGATGAGGTCGGGCTGCTTGATGAGCGCGATGCCGATGGAGAGCCGGCGCTTCTGGCCGCCGGACAGCCCCTGCACAAATTCGTTGCCCACGGTGGTGTCGGCGCAGCTCACGAGGCCCATCTTCTCGATGATGCTCTCCACGGTCGCCTTGCGCTCGTTCGCGGGCACGTCCAGGTAGAAGTCCGCCGCGAAGGCCAGCGTCTCGCGGCAGGTGAGGAAGGGCCAGTGGTTATCCTGCTGCGCGACGACGAAGCCGCGCGCACGCATCATGGCGGCGGTGAGATCCTCGCCGTCCAACTTGATCACGCCGCGCGTCTCGCCGCCAAAGCCGTTCAGCGTGAGCGCGTTGATGAGCGTGGTCTTTCCGGCGCCTGCCACGGAGAGGAGTAAAACAAGGAGCTCGGGGCCTCTGGCCGGCGTCCGGAGGACTCGCTTGCCGTCCCGGCGAGTTCGGCGGGAGAGGATTGCGGACCTGACGGGCCCATGACGGCCAGAACATGGCCGGATTCCAGCTCTCCGGAGATGTTGCTCAGGAGCACCTTCTTCTCCTTCTTGATGGAGACCGTGAAGGAGATGTTCTCGAAGGAGAAGACGCTGTTCTGCGTCTTGCGGCGGAGCGGCGCGTAGTCGCCGCGCGAGCGCCCCAGCTCAAGTTCGACTTCCTTCGCCGCAACGTCGCGGACCGGAAGATCCGTCGGCGTGTCCTTGGCCTCCATGAGGAACGTCAGACGCAGCAGCAAAACGTGGAGGGGAGGCGCGAGGCCGGCGCGCGCCAAACGCGAGCACTCTGCGATGTGGCCGGCGCCCGGAGATGAAAGATCGCAACCGCTCAAATGCGCGGAGCAGCGGAAAAAGGCGGGCTTCTGGTGTGGCCGATCGGGCCGATCCGCTTGGCTGAAACGCGTGCGTGTGTAAAACAAGTTAGCCAATCAGGGGCGGCGAGGATGCTCGGGTGCGCGAATGGAGCTGGAGATGACATCATCAAAACGACGAGTGCCCTCTAGATGCGCCGAAGATCATCGGAGAGCCACGATTTCCTCCAGCGGGTGTGGTCGGTTGCAGGCAGCTGTGAACCATTTGAGCCAATGGGGACTCCCCAAGTTTTGAAGTCCACGAGCTGTTGGAGGCGATGGGGTGGAAGCAACAGAATCCTGAGCCCACAATTGGCCATGATGGACCCCTGCGATGCCAAATCCATCGCTCGCGCCAATTGGGCGTGAGATTCGTGCAGCCGTCGCTCACTATTGGGGAATCTTTCACGCACTACAGACCGGCAGGCACAAGATCGGACAGATACGAGGACATCCTGGTGATGGACAACTCACTTCTGACTTGTTGTCTGCAGAGCATGGGGATCAGCTGAGCGGGACTTGCCGAAGCGACGCGGGCTCCGCGTCCTATCGTTTCGATGAGATCCTCGATCCCAGCGTCGCCATGCTCGTACCATGCGGACGGCAAACGGCATCGGACAGGAGCGGAGCGACCGGGAAGGCTGGCGCCATGGTGCAGAGACCCACGCTTGGTCGCGCTACTGCTGCTTGGGCCGGACAGGCGGATGCTGGTGCAGGGGAGATGGGCGAGGGAACCGGTCTCGCAATGGACAACTCTACTGCTTCTGCGTCGCAGCGCACTGCGTCCTTCCGCGCGAAGAGCTTCGCACACCGAGGGCCTAGTACTCCAACACCTGCCAGGCGCCATGCTCCGCTGCGCTCTTGTGGACGGCGTCTGTAACCTTCTGGACCTGCGCTCCATCGTGGAACATGCCGAGCGACTCCTTCACCAGCGGCGCTGGTTCTTGCTGGTCGCTCTCTCCGGTCAAGGCCAGGAGGATCGCCCGGCCGAGCTGGGGCGTGCCAACCTTGCTCCACGCGTCTCCCTCTTCGGGGCCCATCGTCATCGTGGGTTCGCCGTTCGAATCTGCGCCAGCAAGCCAAGCCTTGAGCTCCGTGTGGAAGAAGTCGAACATGAGCGTCCCGCCAGATCCCACGAGGACCATGCGGTTCTCGTACATGCCAGCGCCTAGGGTCCCGTTCAGATCTTCTGCCGCGGTCTTCGATCAGGACCCGCGACGCACTTCGACGCACCTGGAGCCCTCCCACTGATGGAGATGTGTACAGGGGTTCCATCCGTCATGAGAAGCTGAGCGGAGACGTAGCCATCCGCCGTGACGGCGTTGGGCTTGCCGTCCGCGTCGGGCATGGCAAGGTTGAGAGGCAGCTCCACCGCGCTCACCTTGCCCACCTCCTGGCTGAGCAGGTAGCGACAGCAGTCCACGTAATGGGTGCCCACCGCGCTGAAGACCCCGCCTCCGCACTCGCGGCTGTTCCAATGGCCAAAGGTGGCGCCGTCCTTCAAGAAGCCAAAGTTGGCCAAGCAGGAGAAGCTCACGAACTGCACCTGGCCGATGTCCCCGTTGTCAATGAAGCTCTGCGCCTGTCGCAGCGCCGGCACGCAGCGCAGCTCAAAGTCCAGCAGGTGCAATCTGCGTGGCGAGGCCACCATCAGCCACCCTCTATATGCTCATACTCATCAAGAGCATTGATAGACATGTATCGTTTTCAACACACAGCACCTGTCAGGTGGCGCTGCCCTGGCCGCTTCCAGCATCTCCATCGCGTCTTCGAAGCTGACGGCCATGGGTTTCTCCGCCAGCACGTGGCGTCCAGCCGCGATGGCCTTGAGCACCGCATTCTTGCGCTCGTGAGTGGGAGTGCTCACGCACACCAGGTCCACGGCATCGCAGGACACCAACTCGTCCACCGAATCGAACGCATGTGGGATGCCGTGTTCCTTCGCTATCGCTTGCGCGCGCGCCAGAGAGCGCGAGTGAATGGCGGTGATCTCCAGACCAACACTGCGGAACTGGGGGACCTATACCCAGCAGAAAAAGAAGAAAATCGCAGGCGTTTCTGCGGTGATCAGCCGAAGATCCTAGATGTTCGAGATCTCGAGAGGTGCGTCAGAGCCTTGAAATTCCCTACTCACCTGCACATTGACGCCCCAGCCCGTCCCGATGATCCCGACGCGAACAGGCATACTGAAAGCGCAGCTGATACCGACCAGTGCCAAGAGCAGCCAGCGCATCCAAGCAGAAAGCGCGGCTTTCGTTCGCAGAAGGCGCCTGCGTCAGCCGATTGAGCATGAAAGATGAAATTCTCTGATCTCAATATCATCTAAATTCTTATTCAGTGACCTGTCTGTATCGTTTCTGAAGGTCACCTGGAAATTCATTCACTACTCCTTCGAAAATCGTCCAACCTCGCAACATGCGGAAGCGAGGTGAGAGAGCGACGAGGCCGTCGATATCTTTCACTTGCTTCCTCCGCGCGCCTGCGCCTCCGTTAGAGCACCGCTGCACACCTTTTTCCTTCAGGTTTTGGCGCTGAACAGGATGAAGAGCCAAGGTGCGAAGAGAGCGAGGCCAGACTGGCACTCTTCGCTCATGGCCGGCGTCGAGAACGTGCGCTGCGACCGCTGTCCCAGAGACGTGAGTTTCTCCTTGTCTGTGCGCTGCGGAGGTGATTTCGACCTGGATTTGTGCCCAGAGTGCTTCATGACGCTCGCGGAATCGGAGCATGACGATGCGAAGCGGTATATGGTCCCGAATGCGCTGCAGTTCGAAGCTCGTCCGGGATCCGGCTGGTCCGCCCGAGAAGAACTGCGGCTTCTGAAGGCCATTGGCACCTGCGGACTCGGAAATTGGGACAGCATCCACCTCCTTGTGCGCTCCAAGAGCGCGCAAGCTTGCGAGGAGCATTTCTTCCAGCGCGTGGTGCCGCTGGGGCCGAATGGCCACGCGGCAAACGGTGTGTCGAGGACCCTCCGCACGCTGGGTGATTCGGATTTCGTGTTCAAGACGGGCTTCATGCCCTTGCGAGGCGACTTTGACGTGGAGTACAACGACGGGGCAGAGGCGTCCATCGCGGACATGGAGTTTTCCGAGGCGGACTCGCCTCTCGAGCTGGAGATGAAGCTCGAGCTGCTGCGAAGATACAACTCCAAGCTGCAAGAGAGACACCGCTGGAAGGACTTCTTCCTGGACCATGGCTCCTCGAGCTACCGTGCGATTTCTCGAGCACCGACGGACGTGCGCATCATTGCGCGGGCCCTCCGGCCGTTCTCCAGGTTTGCCAGCGTAGAAGAGCACGAGAGCTTGCTCAGCGACTTTGTTACAGCCAGGAGACTGCGACAGCGGATCGCCGAGCTGGACAAGTATCGACAACTTGGCCTCAGCAATCTGCGCGACGTCGAGCTAGCGGATCGCGCAAAGAAGCGAACTCGCAAGAGATGATCGCACAAAGCTGGAGACGCAAGAAGAAAAGGGACCGAAGAAATACAAGGGGGATGCCCTGTACATGCTGAAGCGATCGTTTCCTTCGGGCCACCTGGCTGACTGGCACCTGTCTGTCTCTTCGGCGGCACGTAGAGACGCTTCGATGTCTTCTCTGATACTCGAGATGCAGTCTGTCGACGTGTGCATTCCCGCTTCGATGGCGGCTCCTTCCGACACCAAGAGCGTGGACGTGTGCTCCGCGAGCACCTCAAGCCGCCGCCGAGATGACGGGAACGCCGCCGGCGGAGGGATCGATGGCTTCACCACTGGCAAGGCTACTGCCCTCTCCGAGGATCTGTCAAGATCGCCCCTTCGCCTTCTAGATGATGCTCTTCTGCAGCTTCGGCCTCGACAGCAATCCAGGATGTGTTCTAGTTCTGTGTTCATCATCCCTTTGGTTTCTTCTCATCCTCCTGCTCTGATCGTGCGATCGTGTGTATACTGGCGGCGGTGCGGTGCGGCCATTGGCGGAAAGACCTTTTGGTTCGTACATATCATATCTGGCCATGACACAGCACATCATACGTTGCAGTTCAATTCGTGCGCTTTTCCATTCAAATGGCCGCTTCATGGCGCGCGTCGAGCTGCGCATCAACTGTCCCATTGAGCAGCTCCCCACGCGCGCGTTGGCGAGATGGCTCAGAGCGGAGAAGTTGACACTTTTCGAAAGCGCCCCAGATGCGCGCCACCCAGCGCACAGCATCGCGGTGGTCACCGGCTCCGAGGAGCGCATCGGCGTCATCAAGCAGCAGCTGCGGCGCAAGAAGCGGCTTCTCCTGAGCCGAACAAGCTGCGTGGTAGATCTTCGACCCGTTGCGGAGCCCGAGGCGACCAAGCGAGAGACGGCAACGCCACCGCGCAGCGTCGTAGACGTCTCGGAGGCCTTGCAGATGCTCGGCGAAGATGTGATATCTTTGCAGCAGACGTTCTCTCAACACGCTGGAAAAGCGAGGCTGCTGAGCCTCTCTGCTTTGCATGCGGTCCTGCTCAAGGAGAACTACTCGGTATCCCTGGATGAGCTCAGGCCGTATGCGGCGGGAGCGAGGAGGTTGCGGCCGTCGCCGCCGCGTGACAAGCTAGCTTGGAGCTTCGCGCACGCAACAATGGTCGCAGCGTCACTTCGGCAAAGGCGGAAAGGCCCAGAGGATGATTGCGCGCTGTCCAGCGCCCGCCTTGAGGCCCACAAGTCGAAGGAGGAGACATCCACTGTCAACGAGCAAGTCGCCTGGATCGAGCACCAACCACGGAATCTCGGCAGTCCCCGGCAAAGTGGCGATCCGAAGCCGGTGGATCTGAAGAGCAGGAGGGAGCTCTTCACGAGGTCAGCCGAAATGCGGAGGTCAGCTCAACTGCGAAGCCCAGCCCCGCTGCGTTCCGTAGCGGGAGGGGATCTTCGAGATACGAACCCGAGCACGCAGCGATTTGCCAGAGCTCTTCGCCACGCTCCTCCAGAGGTGCGGGAGAAAAGGCTCCAGTGGTTGAGCGTTCCGAATCCGCGCGCACCCGATAACGTCGCAATCCGACCGGCGGAGCATTTCGAGAAGCGGACGGAACAATCTGACATCTGCGACGGGACTTCCGCTGCGCTCCGGACAAGGACTCCTATGCAAGGGGCAGACGACGGGGCGGAAGAAGCCCAGGGGGAGGAAGGGTCCGGCGGCAAGAAAGG
>JAAMXY010000123.1:0-22697 GCA_019677205.1 Pinguiococcus pyrenoidosus | reverse complement strand
CCCGCCCGCGAAGAAACGAGAAAGGCTGCTAGTGCACCTGCGCCGATGCCCGTGGAGGCGCCTGCGAAGCAGACGAGGCCGAAGCCCAGACTGGCATTGTCGCTGTCGACGCCCATCCCGAGCAGCAGAGCCTCCGCGCCGCTGTCGTCCCAGTTCTCTGCCGCGGATCAAAACAGGAAGAGGCTGGGATTCGGTGTGAGAAGCGGCAGTGGCGTCGGCGTCTGGAAGGAGCTCTGCGGCGCGGTACAAACCAGCGACGCCAAATGCAGTGGCACTACCTATGCTTTCGAGGTGGATCTTTGAACTGCGCCTGCACTATACCTTGTTGAGCTGAATACACGCTGAGAAAAAGATGACGTTGTCGAATCTGTTGCTCAGCGCATCTACCCAACGACATCCAGAGTGTCATCTTCTTCATTGGCTGAAGCGCATCTCGGCCATCTCCATCGCTCCAATCATTGGACCCACCTGGCCTCGCAGCAAGTTTCAAAAGCGCGGTGCGGACCCCTAACGCGCGCATACTTTCCCCGAGCCGGCCTTCTGTTGAACTCGGCGAAGTTCCGCGCGAGCGCTCCCGATATCACTCCATTTCGAGACGGCACGGTGTTGTGCGTCAGTCCCCAAAGTGAAAGCTTCGGCTGCGTTTCCTTCAGGACGGGAAGCGACCTCTCCGGACGCCAGGCCAATGCACCGTGTGGCCAGTCTCTCCAGACGTGTCGCTCCCCTGCTTTTCCTGCGCAACATGGCCGCTTCTAGCCTGCCAGGCTCCTTGGGACAGCCTCCCGTGTTCGCGGTGAGTGAGGCCTTCCAACGCGCACGCCGGGCCTTCCCCGGGATCGCGGTCCCGCTCATGTCCGCTCTCCGGCGCAGACCGTGCCTCCGGGAGAGTGCTTCTTCGGAGAGGAATGGGCGCCTGTGCCCCTCGTCAGCAGAGAGGTGGTCACGCATGACACGCGTCTCCTCACCTTCGGACTGCCAGAAGGTCAGTGAGCAAGTCCATGTGATGCGCCAGTCGAATGCTTTGCCACCGAAGCGCTCATCACGGCGGCGAATGGATACTTCTCTTCTCGCAGATAAGATCCTGGGACTGTCCACCTGCGCTTGCATCCTTCTCAAGTGCGGCGAGCACGATGGCGAGCCTGTCGTGCGGCCGTATACGCCCTTCTCTGCCAACCCGGCTGGCAAGTTTGAGCTGCTCGTGAAGGTTGGTGCAAAAAGGAACTGCGTTGCGTTGCGTTGCGTTGCGTTGCGTTGCGTTGCGTTGCGTTGCATTGGCCCCCTTCTTTTTCGTGTCTCTTAGGGGAACGCTTGGGAACTTCCCTTTTTCGATGATTGCTTCACCTCTTTAATGATTGCTTCACTGCAGATCTATCCGGATGGCAAGGCCACGACCTGGCTGGACAACCTCGCCGAAGGCGAGATGGTCGAATGCAAGCACATTCCCTTCAACGTCAAGGTAGCATGCCAACAGAATCTCCCTCTCTCTCTCTCTCTCTCTCTTTCTCGCTCCCTCTCTCTCTTTCTCTCTGCGCGCCAACAGGATTCCCTGTGCTAAGCTTGGACGCTGCTCGCTAGGTTCAGTACCCGTTCGGTGCCTCCAAGATTGTCATGCTGGTTGGCGGCACGGGTATCACTCCGATGATCCAGGTACCATCCTACAAGGCCACCACCATGGCCCCGTGCCCGCACTCGTCCCACCCGCTCAGCTCATGCCCTCCGGAACACGCCCGCAGGCACTTCACGCAATCCTCGGAAACCCCGAGGATACCACGGAGGTTTTGATGCTCTTTGGCAACCGAAGTCAGAACGACATGCTTGCGCACGACACCTTGATAAACTGGGCCGAAGCGTTCCCCAACAGGCTCAAGGTCATCGATGTGCTCAGCGGCGAGCCCGAAGACTCGGACTGGAAGGGCGAGCGTGGCTACCTCTCGCAGGAGCTGCTGGAGAAGTACGGGGTGCAGCCGAGCGAGGTGAGCCGTGGTCCTTAATTTGCTCGCGCTCTTCTTTTTGCGCGCTTCGTGGTCAGCCTCATGCCCTCCCTTGTCGCAGGACACCATCTGCTTCGTGTGCGGACCTCCTCCCATGTACAAGGCGCTTTGCGGCCCCAGAGGCGACAAAGAACTCACTGGAACCCTCGCCGACATGGGCTTCACCGCCGAGCAGGTGGTCAAGTTCTAAAGCTTTCCTGGGCTTGGAAACGCGAGAAGCGTTGGGAAATGCGCGAGACGGGTTGGAAAGTGTGATCAAGACAGCAAGACTCTGCGAGCTCTTGCCAGATTTTTGATCCCAAGTTTTGAACGGAGCCTAGTTGGCGGCCTCACAAGGAAAGCTCCGTATTGACACTCTCGGTATCGAAGACGGCGGTCGCTTCATCCAGCACGTCGGTCCACTTGCAGTAGGCAAGGCACCCAGACAAGTGCCGGAACGACGCGCCATCCGCCTCTCCCGGGACCTTCTTACGCATGCCCCAGGCAAGGCGGGGAGAACCGTATCCCATGCAGAAGCGAGCAAGGCTCGTCGGATTCTGCAGTCCACACAGCCGGCCCCGTTCGCTCTTGGCGAAGTCGCAGACCTGTCGCCATCGCTCCTGTACACCTGGGTCCGCAATGCTCTCGTAGGCAGCCTCCACGCCACTGGTGCGAAAGACAGCGCGGCGCATCTGCTCCACAACGTCTTCCGGACCATCCTCTAAGACGGACGAATGGGGGAGTATCTGCGTCGCGTTCCTCTCCAAGGTTGCGCGAACGCCAACCGCCGTCGGAGGGTTGCTGGCGTCGAGCTCCACATCGCTCTCCCCCAACACCACCCCAAGCAAGCCATCCTCGCTTTCAATCGTGCGATTGCGTCCGGTATGACCAGCCCACTGCTGCCCGTCAGATCTTACGGGCAGATCGAAATAGTCTTCCATGTTGTCGGCGATCGAGGGGGTCTGAGATTTGTTGTCGGAGCCGCTGGTTCGAACGCCAGCTAGCAGATTCAGACAGTCCGCCGCACGCCGCGAATCGCGCTCGGCAAACCTTCGAAGGTAGGCGTGGATTCCTGCTGCAAGCTGCCGTCGAATGTAGTCACTTTCAATACCCGCGCCCGCCGATCTCCCTTCTTCTTTGAGGGCGCGCTCCACTCCGCGGAGATCCACACCAAGATCGAACTTGGCCTGCCCGTCCTTCAGCCAAGCGACTGCCGCTTCGCTCAGGCTCGGTCCAGACTTCTTTTCCGTCCTCAACCGAATCCGCGCGCGATTCTGGCTGAGGTCCACCTTGCTGAAGTACCCATTGAAATCTGCGTCCAGAATGGCGAAGAGAGCCGTTGCCGGTTCGACCACCGCGGGAACTTCCGATGCGTCCACGTCATACTTGAGACGAGCAAGCTCTCTCGCCAGTGCCAGGACATCCAACTCCGCAATCTTTGCTCGCCTCCCCTCCAGCTTCTTGGCTGCCGCAGCGGCCGCGAACGCGGCCGCATTCGGCATCGTTTCGCCCGGTCCTTTCTCCAAGAACAACCTCGCAGCTTCCTTGCCTTCTTCAGATAGGGTTGCCTTGGCCATGGCGTAGAAGGGAGTCTCGATTCGAAGCAACTGCGCTTCCTCTAGGAGAAACAGGGCCTTCTGCAGGCCAACGTCCCTCTCGTCGATCAGGAGCCCGAGGCTATGGAGGTTCAGCCAGCGATCACGGCCGTGGTCGTTCAGCGTCACTACATCCATCTTGTCGTTCTCCCAGAGATTCTGTGTTCTCGCCCACTCCATCACCTCGTCCACGGCGAAGGGGTCCCCGAGGATAAGGTCCACATACCTGTGGATAGACTGAAGAGTCGGTAGGCTCGAGAGCGCGGCATTTTCGTTAATCGGAAAGTCGGACAAGTTGACAAAGGCTTCACAAAGCGAAGGCTCGCCATCGCGGCCAGCGCGCCCAACTTCCTGGGCGTAGCTTTCGATACAGTCGGGAAGCTGCATGTGGTACACGTAGCGCACGTCTGGCTTGTCCACCCCCAGTCCAAATGCGATGGTTCCCACGAGGATGCGGCTCTCCCCGATGCTCTCCCCTGCACCTTCGCCAGCGCCCCGATTCACAAACCAATCTTGGATCGCTTCTCTATCTTCGGTATTCTTCCCCGCGTGGAACGACTTTGCTTCCCAGGGCAGCATGCGCTGCGTCGCCCCGTCTGGGTCCCCACCGAGCCGGACGTTCTTGATGGTGTGCATCATCGCGCCAGCCGCCTCGTTGAGGGCCTTTGCAATAAGATCCGCCTGGGAACAGACGTCGCATCGGCTAGGTCACCATCCTGACTTGATCTCTGCTCCGGCGACGCTCTGCAACGAGGAGATGAGACCCACCTCGTATCGGTAGCGCACGTAAACAATCGCGTCCCCAGCCGGTCGCTGCGAAAGCGTCCTCGCGAGCATCTCGATACGCTCCTTCAGTCCGTCGATGGGAATGCCAAAGGCCGGCGTCAGCTGCACTCCGGGACGCGCCACGGCGGGATCGGTTGCGCCTTTCAGCCCCTTCGGCGGCGCGTCTCGCGCGCAGAGGATTAGGTTTGGCCTTCGACTCGGACCGCAGATCAAGCCCGCCTCGTCTGCCTGTGCATCAGCATTGCGCAAGTCCACAAATCCTGGAGGAATGCCCAGGCGATTGCAGATGTCTGCGCGGACTTTCGGTGTCGCCGTTGCAGTCAATGCGAGCACCACCTTGGACAGGGAACGTTTCTTTACTCGTTAAGGCAGCGATTCGGAGCGCCACGTACGGTACATACCTTCGCCGACTGTGCTGCGATGCTGAGGCGGAGGTAATCCGGGCGGAAGCTGTGGCCCCATTCGCTCATGCAATGCGCTTCATCGACGACGAGCATGTTCACGCCGCCTGAGAAACGGGCGAGGGGAGGGAGGCGGAGCTTTTCGGTCACGTGGAGATGCTTTAGGTTGCTTTCTCATGGCTGCATCGCACCTGGACATCTATTGAGCGTCTCGGTGAAGCGCCGCTGGATAAACCTCTCGGGAGACACCAATGCGATCCTGGCGGTCCCTACTCACGGATTCAGCACAGCGTCCCGTTGACCCAGTGGCTGTCAAGAGCGCTTTCTCACCGTTCTCGATGCTCTGAAGCGCCGATCTCATCTCGACGGCATTGTTGGTGCTGTCCAGGCGAATGGCTGGCAGGCCCAGGGAGCGCATGTACGCCTCTTGCTCCCTAGATCCGCCCGACTAAGCCACCGGCAGAGTTGGATCTTTGGTCACCACGCGCTACTACGCACCTCATGAGCGCCAGCAGCGGACTCACCACCACCGTGAGGCCCGGAGGTAGCAGCAGCGCCGTCAGCTGATAGATAAGGCTCTTTCCATAGCCTGTGGAGAGCACCGCAAGAGTGCTGCGGTTCTCTAGCAGGCGTTCCACCACTTTCCTGCGTAGGGCTTTAAACGTCTGAACACTCTTTTGGCGCTTTGCAGCCTTTCTCAGCACTCTCTCTCTCTCTCTCTCTCTCTACCTCTGCAAAGGCCGGAAGTGCGTCAGCCCAAAGGTGTCACGCAGCGTGGCGTCGATGGCATCCGCATCCGTGGACAGAGACAGCGCTTTCCAGGGCCGTACACGCCCGATGCCTCGTGCGACTCGGAAGGAACCGCAGCGTGGCAGCATGGCGGCTGTAAGGGAGTATATGAGCAAGGCGCGGAGGCGTTGGGGCCTTTGGCAGCGTAGCATGGCGGTGGCTGAGCGGAGTTCGCCGTAGACGGACGACTTTCAAATGGACAAAAATGATAGAAATAAGAAGGTGAAAAGGATGAGTCTGAACGGCCTTCCTTTTGGACGACGACAGCGGCTGGGCTTGCGCGCGCGTTGACGCTCATCTCGCTGGTCATGCGAACGCAGGTTCACCAGTGGCCCCACGACTTGGGAAGCTTCTGCGCTTTATTGCTTGTCTCCAGGGGTGGGGGGCGGATCCAGAGGCTACTCGGCCGAAGGCTACATCCAGCGGCGTGGTCTCATGCAGAGTCGATGGACAACGAATGATGCTGAGTGATGCAGAGCGAGTACTGGGCACTGATTGTAGAGGAGACTTCAGCAAAGCTCTGCACCAACACCACTGCAACGACGCTTTCTCTTATCATAGAGTTCTCGTGGGCTTCTACACCATGCCTGCGCCGGCCGTGTGCTGCGGGAGTCTCATCGGCGTGCCGGACTTGAGCGCGTTGAAGTAGTAGTAGAAGAAGTCCAGCATGATCAGGATGTGCACTATCTGCGCGACCAGCACGAAGATTCCCACCCACGTAGAATTCGACGAATGCGACAGCTCCCGGAAGGACGAGCTCCAGAAGATCATCTCGATAATTCTGGCGAGTCCGAGAGCCGACACGAAGTGGGCGTGCAGAATCTCGACCTCAAAGTTCTTCTGCGCGGCCTGGCGCTGAAACTGGTACAGCTGCGGGAAAATCGCGATCGACTCCAAATACATCGCGAACGTCCAGCAGACATCCGAGAAGAACTCGCTATTCAAGTTGGGATGCAGGAGGAGTGCCAGCACGAGCGGCGGCCCCAGCAGCCACACCACCCCCAGGTGATCCGGCACGTGCAGGTTGCCAAACGTGTCCGTCTGCGCGTCGTAGGTGTTCCTGAATCGCACCAGCGTGAGGTACAGGCTGAGACTCACGAGTCCCATGCTGGAGATCTCCACCACATGGTAAAACCAGTCCCCGGATTTATCCCACGGCAAGTAGCCCTCGTGGCGCACGATGGAGAGAAGTCGGAACACGAACACCACCGCATACGCCTCCAGAGACTTCACGGAGATCCCTCGGCAGCTCTTCGACATCACCATGCGCACGATGAGCAGGAAGAAGCTGAAGGTGCGCATCAGCGCGCCATACGTCTTCGGAAACCAAAATCAGATGGAAGAGAGAGGGAGAGAAAGAGAGAGAGAGAGAGAGAGACAGGACAGTGTGCGCATGAGTTCCAAGGTCGCGACACGAAGACCACGTGAAGTGACAACGACGTACCAGTAGGAAGGAGAAGTCGCCATTGCTCACCAGCATGTACACCAGAAAGGAGAAGATGAGGAAACCGCCCCAGATGGCGATGTTGAGTTTGTGCGCCCCCAGAATGCCGTCTTTATCCATGATTCTGCACTCTTCCGACGCGTCTGCGTACGAAACACCAGCTTCAACACGGTGGAAGGGCGATCGAGCAGCTGTATAGGCGTCAATGGCCAGGATCCACACGCGGCGCGCACAGGAGCACCGCAAATCCCTTGCTTCATTTTCGTCGAATGGAAGGGTTTTTTAAAACTGTAGAAGCTTTCTATTGTGATATTACATGATGTTATTGCGAACACAAAATATGAATGTATAGAAAATCCAAAAATTTTAATTAATATTTAGATTACATTGGGTCCAAATTAATTTAAACATGAACGGCCCTGGAATTTTTGGGTTTTCTTTGGAAATGAAACGGTTAATCCGCTCAAATGACGTAAAACGGCCATTTCTCAGATGTTCTCCGGATTCAAAAAGGGCTCTGCGGCAGCCCCCCAAGGAGCTTCATGCCAACGTTGCAGCACCTCTCTCTTCCGGACGGCTCTGTCTTCCAGGTCACAGCCTCGGGACTCTTTGCACTGCAGCACAAAGAGCACAAGGTGCAACGCGGACGATGCCTTCTCCAGCGCCTCAGCCTTCTGACACAAGGTTCTTTGCACCCGCAGAGTCGCAACTGTCGAGGCTGCATCGCAGGACTGAGATCTGGCTGTAGGATCGCCGGCATCGTTGGTGGAGGCCTTATTTCTCGGGATCCGTTCGTCGTGCTGCGTGTAAGGCCGGCTTTGCTGGTTCTCCTGAAGTTTCCAAGCGATTCAGCGGAGCCAGTGGGGCCAGTGCTGCGGATCTGGACCCCCGATAGTCTTCGTGGGGCCTACGAGAGGCCTTGGGTGCTGGATGATGCAAGGATCTTCCCGAGGGAGGAAGGCTACCACGACGGAGTCGTTCCGATCGCTCTCACACTTCGGCAGCTCAAGCCGGGCGGCTTTTCCTCGCCGAAGGTCTGGCTTGCGGATCTCATTGAAGGCAAAGCCTTCGAGGTCCACGTGCTATGCAGTCTTGATGTGATGACGGAGGTCGCCTTCAGAGGAGTCAAGGTGAGAAACAGGAAGGAACGACGCCGTGCTTCGACTCTGATCCGCAATGCTTTCGGAAAACTGCAGGGAGGAGAGACGACCATGATCGTACCGCTGCACGATGTGGAGCGCCGTGCGGTACTGGCGATGGTCTCGTCGAACTTGGAGGACAGCCGGTTGTGCGCAATTCTGCTCGAGTGCGATCGTGTGCAGCAGGTCCTCATCCCAGATGGGCCTTGCGGCCGAGTCCAAGCCGCCTTCTGCACGACGAGATCTGAAGATGACCATGTAAGCTTGTGACATGCCCAAAGCGAAATGCATCGCTGCGGGTCTCACATGGGATTGTATGCTGCAGATTTACGTCTTGGACGACTTTGAGCAAGTGTGGCACGGCGTTCTTCAGAGGAACGCCGAAAAGCCGACGCTCGAGCTAGCGCCGCTCGGTTGGCTGGAGATCGGCCAGAAAGGCATTCACGTCGCAGTCGAGCTCCTCGGGGACACCCACGCCATCTTTGAGGGCGACCCTCAAATCTTGCAGCAGCTCGAAAGCTGCTGTGGGGATGCGCGGCCTTCCTGGTGCGTCCCTTTTTTGGCCTTCGACGAAC
Source organism: Pinguiococcus pyrenoidosus (assembly GCA_019677205.1). Classification (NCBI taxonomy): domain Eukaryota; class Pinguiophyceae; order Pinguiochrysidales; family Pinguiochrysidaceae; genus Pinguiococcus; species Pinguiococcus pyrenoidosus. Next base: position 13,998 of record JAAMXY010000123.1, on the reverse strand, counting down.
AGACGACGACGATGGACGCGAGGCAGCCGATCTTTTGCTGGCCCCGGTTGCGACGCACGTGCGTAAAGATCGCAGGCAAGACCAAGCAGGCCACCAACTACCAGCTTTGCTTCGACGGCTCAAAGCAATTTGCCATGCGGCATCTGGCGCAGCATCAGCTCAGCCTCATGGCGGTCGCGGAAGGGGAGAGCGCAGCAGACTTCCAGCTTCTGCGCAGCAAGCAGCACTTCGTGCTGACGTCTACACTCGGAATTTCCCATCTCCTCCGGAGTGCTGGTGGACGGAACAAGCAGCTTGAGTTGGAACACCTCAACGGCTGGGAGGAGGCAGAGCGGACTCTGGCGCTCTTCCACACGTCGAATGATGTACTGGTACAAGTCACGCCACGTCGAGCAATCTTCCTCCTGAAGAGTTCTTCGGGGCGAAGCGGCGAATTTTGCTTCAAGAAGCGTGTCGATTTCTGTGTGAGAACGCGAGATGACGATGGGCAGGAGGAGGACACGATGGTGACTTCCTCGGCAAGTGTCGTTCAGGTCTTCGATGTCCAAGGCACATCCCTGTCACATCGCATGACCATTGAGGTTCATAGCGACGTCAGCGGCCTAAGCGCCTGCGTCGTGAATGGCCGCCTCTGGATTCTTGCCGCCCACTTCTCGTCGACACCGTCCCTCTTCAGATCAGCGAGGCGACTTGGCGGCGCATCTCATGAGTCCCCTCCACTGGAGGAAGTGAAGATTCCGGACGTCGAGCAAGTCTTCTCAGCTCTCAAGCTTCGCCCTTTGATCCGCGAGCCTGTCTTGGGCCTTACCACGAAGGGATGGCCGCTTCTAGTGCTGCCCACAGACTCCGGCTGGGTTGGTGTGCTCAGGAAGGTCGATGCAGACACTGGCAAGGACGATTGGGCACACGAGCAGATACATGTCGGCTACGGCGCCGCTTGCGCATCCTTGCTACCAGCCGATCTTGGAGTGTACCTGAGCACCCTCTCTGCAGACGCCGTACTAGCAAGGAGGCCGCCGCGTCCCGAGGACGAACATGAGCATGGGCAGGACGTTGGCATTTTCGGGGTCAGCGGGAGTCCCTGTCGTCGACAGGTGGCGCCAGCCAAGTCCAACACCGCGACGTCGGCAGATGTCGCATGGCTTTCATCTGGGGCCAAAGGAGAGCTGAACCTGATCATTTCTGAGCTGGACGTATCTCGTCACTGCTCAGCGAGCTGGACGCTGGACCTTCCCGTTGATCGTCGATCGGCACTCCAGACGCGAGTGCTCCATCTTGCATTCCTGCCGCGCATGCTTGGTGTCGTGGTGGTGTCGGAGGAGGCGTCCTCGAGCACGTCTGACAGAGCTTCCAGCTTCGCGGTCTCTTGCTATTCGTACGAATGTATCACCAGAGGGACGAAGTGCGGCTTTGGGGATGTTTGGATTGATGAGGGGCTCTTTTCGCGGGCCTTTCTTGACGACGACGTGGTTCCCATCGGCCTCTATCTCATCCCAGATGCCCAGCGCCCTGAGAGAAAGGCCCCGACCGTCGCCGTCTCCACGCTGCGGAAGTCCGACCACATCGAGCAGCAGCACAGCGTCGCAAGCGGCGGAGAGGCGAAGGTGCTCTTCTTTCAGCTCCTGGGCGGCGCATCGTCGGCATGTCACCTGCACTATCTGGGGAGTCGCTGCGTGCCGGGCATCATCTCGCTGGTCGAGCCCTTCTTCGTTCAAAGCGCTGCTTCTGACCAGCTCGGTTTGCTCGCGATCGCCATTGATGACCAATTGCTCGTCTCGTCCGGGGACTTCGATCAACTTTGCAGTGCGAAGACGTTGGAAGGCGGTGCGATCTCGGCTTTGTGTGCGAGTCCGAATGCCGGCGCAGACGACTCGACAGCCATCACGCTGGGGTATCTGGCCGTGGCGGAGTTCATGCACTCGGCATCCGTCTACGCGTTGGAGGCGCGTGAGTCGGCGGCGTCGCCGATGAAGCTCGTCCCCATAGCCAGGGACATATCGTACGCCAAGGTGTCTTCAAGCATTTTCATGCGCCACTCAGCGCAAGAGGGCGACCAGGCCACGCTGGATGTGTTCCTGACGACTCGCGGCTCCACCTCTCTGACGCGACTGGTGTTTCACCGCGACGATTCCGGTCGGGTGGTTCCCGCGGAGCGCATCGAGATCGTGCGGCCAGAGAAAGAGGTCGCTGATCACGACGTCGACGAGAGTGACCTGCTTCATCGCGGTCTCGACAACGAAGCGGAGGACGACTTCGAGGAAGCCGGCGATGTTGAGATCCAATCCGACGACACCGCAATCTGCGCTCACTTTGATGTCGAGTATGCGTCTGTGGTTTTTGAAAGTGGCGCTCGCCGGCGCTACCGGCTTCCGAAGCAGGGCAGAGGCAGGCGAAGGAAGGAAGGAACGCGGGGTTGAGAATTCATCACATGCACCATCCGAGATCGTCACTCTTGACAACGAGCCTGCGGCACCTTGCCGCACCTCGGTCTTGCTTCGCCAACCTCAGGATTACGAACGATCTGTACACTTCACTCCCACCGCAGGTTGCTCCGCGGGCGGCCCCTCACCTTAGAGGAGCGGCTTGAAGAGCAGGTCACCCGCCGGCGCGCCGATGGCGGACTGCGCAAAGAGCCCTGCCATCGCGAGCATGGCGAGACGGCCGTTGTTCAGCTCCTTGGTTTGGTAGTCCACCCAGCCCTCGTCCGAGTTGTCCGTCCATTCGCTGGAGCCGAGCAGGTCTCCGGGCTGGTAGTCGGCACGCTTCTTCGCGAGGATGCCGATCACCTCGATGATCGACGCAGCCGCAACAATCTGGACCCAGCCGAGCGTCGGCACGGACTTCATGGCCACGAAGGGGTTGTTGGACATGGCAGCGCCTTCATAGAGAGGGTGGTACACGCTCTGCACGAAGTAGCCGAGGGCGCCGAGCATCGCCAAGCGGCAGTGCTTCAGCTCCGCTTCCCTGGGAAAACGAGGCCGCACCATCAGCGCTTCCCGAGACCCTCCTGCCCTCAACGCGCCACTCACCTGTAGTTCATGAGCGCGTCCTCGTTCTTGGAGAAACCCAGCGGGTCGAAGAAGCCAAGCGGCTGCGACAGAGAAGACACGAGACGTAAGCGCGGTTGCTGCTACTCCCCTCGGGCTGCATACGTATGCCGTGCTGCCTCTCCCTCATCGACGGAACAACAGCTGCGGAGAGGGAACCTTCTTCTTCGCTGTCGTTTCGCAGACTTTCTGAAGGGCTCCGCGTCGACTGCTCCACAACCAGCGCTCTACTGCAGCTCGCTGGCCCAGGATCGGCGACCAGAAAGCCACGAAGTGCAGGCGACCGCTCGCTCTCTGCACCACAATACTTGCGGAACCTCCGCTCCCATGGCAGACCTTGCCCCCAAAGCAGTCTCCAAGCTAAAGGCTCTCCCCGGAGTCGCCCCGCCGCATCAAGTTTCTCCCCGATTTGCTCGAGAGCTCACCTTGGAGGCGCCCACGAGGTCCACCTTCATGGACATGTGACCCCTGCGCGCCGGGGCGAAGGCAGCAGCGGAGGCCACGAGGGCTGCAGCGAGAGCCAGACGGAACATGATGCTCACAGGCGGAAAAGAATGGAAAAGGAGGGCGAAAGAGCTTCCAAGCGGCGCCTTGTTGACTTGAAACCGTCAGTTGCGGAGCCACTGTGGATTCACCTCAAGTTAGAAATCAGTTTTAAACTTTTTACTTTATCATGTGCATGGACCGCTACACTTCTGCCGTTTCGTCTCAAAGATGCGACGTGGGAGCTATTTTGATCGCCATAAGAATGGACATAACACACGAGATGTTGCGCCCGCAGGCAGCCAACCCGTCGCAAGTTCACGAGGGCCACAGAATCGACGCCGCCTTGCAGATTCTCCGTCGCGTCTCAGCCTGTAGTATGGCTGCTGAGGCGGATGCAGCCTTGGACGCGCCGGACCTTCTGGCGACGTTCCCCATCAATGCGATGGTGAGCGCCTGCAAGGCCCGCTCGTCGTCTCCGTCCGCCGTCGCGGGGATCTTCCGGCGGTTTTTGGGCGCCAACTCCATCTTAAGAGCGAAAGTTCGCAATGCAGAGGATCTGGTGGCCCATCTAGACGCCGTGGAAGCCTCTCCCCGTCCATCCTTGGCAGAGACGATGCGATACGCCAGGATGCTGGCGCCCGTGACCACCGCTCCGCCAAGATACGACCCGCAGACACCACTCGTTCACGGCCGCTATCCGTTTCCGACGCGCGATATGGTGCTGGTGTCTGCCTTGAGGCTCTCGCAAGGCAAGGGGCTGCCACCTGAGGCCAAAGAGGTGGAGAAGGCGGCGGAGAAGCCAGCGGAGGCCTCGGCGGAATCGACATCGACTGCGGCGGTAAAAGCGGAGGAGATGTCGCTGGAGAAAGCGCCGGGGCCAACTGAGGATGAAAGCGGGCCAAAGATTGTTAGAAAGAAGAGATCGCGAGAAGATGAGAAAGATGATAGCGGAGTCTCAGAGACCATGGCAGTAGCAGCCAAGGAAGAGGTGCCGAGGACGGGAGACATAGACGGGAAAACCAAGCCGAAGATAGAAGACGCAGACGCAGACGCAGTGCTTGAGGGTGCAAGCAAGCTCGAACCTGAAAAGCAAGCGGCGCCTGTGGACGTCAAGCCCCCTCCAAAGAAGAGGGCGAAGATCTCGCTGGGCCTTAGCGATAGCGAATCTTCTGACGAGGACTAGCTCCACAGCAGGCCACTAGGCAGTCATGACGCATGAAGCCAATATGCAGTCATGAAGCCAGTATGCAGTCATGAAGCCAGTATGCAGTCATGAAGCCAGTATGCAGTCATGAAGCCAATATGCAGTCATGAAGCCAGTATGCAGTCATGAAGCCAATATACAGTCATCACGACCAACAACGTTTACTAACTTAACGCAATTACCAGTGAGGATCGCTATCCCGAGCTGTTGCTGCACAAAGGCACCTTTCCGTCCGTGGCCACTTTGAGTGCTTCACTGCACGTTCTGCCCGCCTTGCTCCAATTTGCCATCGCCAGTCTACATTTCCTGCTCCTAGTCTTACAACTATTGCACAGCAGCTTCCGCAGAAGCTCTCGCCTGGACCTGATCGACAGCTGATCGACTCCGGCCACGCCTCATGATCCCCACTGGTACCGCGAGAGCACCTCGCAACGTCTAAACCTATCACTGAGAGTCAACAGGGAAGTGAAAGTGAAATTGAAAGTCCAAGTCCAAGTCAGGCACTCGCACGACACGGCATCAGTCCTCCTCGTCGTCAAGATCAAACATCTTCATCGTCAATGGCACGGGCGGAATCACCGCGCTTCTCCGCGGCGCATCTACAATCGTCACGTGGAAGAACCGTGGCTTGCAGCTGCCGATGCTGCGCCTCACGCCCTGTACGCTCACGTCTCCACTGGTGTTGGGCGAGTGGCTTCCAGCGCGCGGATCCAGCACGGAATCGGACGAAGAGGACGACGCATCCGAATGCTGTAGCTCCTTGGGGCTTCCGTCGGCCACCGAAGGCGTCACGACCGAGATGCTGGCACAGAGCTGATGGACGCCGAGCAGGGCGGCCATGCTCGGAGCCGCCGATGAGCTCAGTGACGTCGTCAGCGTCAGCGTCTCCTTCGTCTCCTTGCCCATTCCGCGATCATGGGACGCCCCAAGGTAGAGCCTGCCATGCCGTGCGTACTCCCCCGCATCCCTGTACGGGATGTGGCCCCGCTTGGGCTTCGCGAACGTCGCGAACGCGCGCGACGGTCCGCGGCCGCCGTACCTCTGCAGGGCGTCGTTGGCCACGTTGCTAGCTGACGATCTGCTGCCCACCGACGACCCCGAGCCCGACTGCAGTGTCGACCGCGTGGACGCCGCCGTCGAGGGCTTCCGGGACGCGCTCGCGCCGCTCCCTGAACCCGTGGACCCAGTGGCGCCCCCAGTGGACCCGATGCTCAGCGCCGCGTCGCTCGAGGCGCATTCGGCCAAGTAGCACTCCTCCTGCGCGGCGCTCAGCAGCCTCCCCGCCGCCTCGAAAGTGCCTTGCAGGCACTCTTGGGGAACGAGCGAGAAGATGGTGAGCTGCCGCGCCTCCTCGCTGGTGTAGCCCATGACAAGCTCAAACATCCGGTTACACCGGAGGATGCGGCCGTCCACGGCCGCCAGACACATGGCAATTCGAGATCCGAAAAACACGCGTCGAAAGTCTACCCTAACAAGCGCAACGCCTTCGTGCGCTGATCTAACCGTCTCCGGTAGCGCCTTCGCGGCCTCGGTCGCCTCCTCTGCCTCGCGAAGTCGCCGCAGGAGATCTCTATCTGCCACCGTCATGCGGTCTACGCTGCCCTGCTTCTGCCCCTGCAGCTGCTCCAGCACCTTCTTCTCCATCATGGCACATCTCTCGCGGTGCTGCAGCGACTGAATGTACGCCTGCGCCGCCTTGAGCACGTGGTACTTGCTGGTGCTCCTGGTGGGGAATCCCGCCGCCGCCAGCGTCTTCTTCAGCTGCTCGATGACGTCCGAGATGCGATGCGCCCTCTTCTGCTCCCGATAGTTCCTGGCAATCCGCCGCTTCTGCCCTCCTCCGTCGCCCGTCTTCTTGCTCTGCTCTCCCTCGGCTCCATCGGAGCCATACGCGTCCTCCAGCTTCACCAGCTCCATCAGCTCCCCATTCGCCTCCAAGGCCGCCCGCTTCCTCCGCACGCTCCCGACCAGTCGGGCGTAGCGTCTGTACATCTCGTGGAAGTCGCGCACCTCCGCCTCCGTGCCCGTCGCGCGAGGTCGCTTCAGGCCTCTGCGGGTCCCGCCGGCGCCTCCGGCGTCCTCGGGCGCTCTCTTCAGGCCGGCGACGCCCGAATCCTCCGAACTCGACAGAGACGAGTTCGGCGCGGAGGGCGCGCCGGAGTCCGACGACAAGAACGCGCGCGCGTCATCCGACGAGTCGCCACTGGTGATGGCCACTCCGCTGCATCCGGAGCCTGGCGTCGTCTCCGCCGCCGAAGCCATGGCTTGTGGCGCCCAGGCCGACTGGGCCGACTGGGCCGTCCGGCCTCCCGGCCCACACTGCTGCGCCGCCACTGAAAAGAGCCTCCCCTCGCCCTTCGCGCGGCGCCCACTACTGCTGCTGCTGCTGCTGCTGCTGCTTACAACACCGCGAGACGGAGGCCGTCACCTGTGAGAATAGGCCCGAGCGACTGGACTACACGCCGCCGCACGTGGTCTTTCGGAAGCCGTATGCGCCGAAAGTGGGCGCGTGCGCGTGCAGCGCGCAAAGTTCAGCGGGATTGGAAGCGATTTTGAAGCGTGAGTTCAACTAGAATAGGGCCATAGGACCGGCAGCTATTTGAGGTTTGGTGACGTTTCCGACTAGCGGCCAATAGAGAAGGGCGGCTCAATTCCTGGCAGCTGGTGAGCCTCGGATGTCATGCTATGAGTCAAGAGCATTCGCCCCGAGCACCAATCATGATTGGACACGAGGTTGAATTGATCCTTGTCACCCGCTTCGCTGTGCAATCCGCCGCGACGGGCGCCACGCCTCCGAACTCTTGTGCGCAAGAACGGTCAAGCTCAACTTTCAGAAGCCAGGGGAAGTCGTGCTCCACCAGAGCAAACTTAACTTTGAAGTCTTGTTTGACCTTGCCGAAGGCCAGCTCAGACGCTCCCGTGCCAGCAGGAGATTCGCCTTCGCCGTGGACAAATCAACGATCGGCATCGAATCGCGTGGAACCCGGGGGAGCTCGACAGTTGAGGTGAGAATCGGGCTTCGAGTTTTCCTTTTTTTGTTTTCAACTGTGGCCCCACGCCCAATGAGATGGCGTAACGGAGCCGGAAACGCTCTGTTGCTGCATTGAGCAAGACCCTGAACCTGTTACATACAGTCCAGTAGCGAGAAACTCGAGAACAATTTTTGAAGTTCGCGCGTGGATTCTCTGAATTCTCGGCTGTCTGGCTGTCTGGCGTTCGTCATTCCCGGTCTTCGTTTCCGTCTCGCGCGGTTCTTTTGATCTTTTGATCTTTTGATCTTTTGATCTTTTGATCTTCTGATGATCTTTGGATTTTGGTTTTTGCGTTTTTTTGGTTTTGGCTCTGTTCCTCTGGGGTTCAGGATCTCTCGGCCGTTTGAGTTCTCTTTGCGCACGCTTGCGCTTTGCTGCGCGCTGTCCCGGCCACGATGGCGCCGTCGCTGCTAGAGACACAGAAGAAGCCCAGGCACCAGTCTCTGGTGTTCGCGGTGGTGGGATACATGACTTGCAGCTCTCTCATGCTGGTCGCGAACAAGTTGGCCGTGCACTTCGTCCCCGCGCCCAGCTTCGTGCTGTGGTCGCAGCTGGCCGCCACCGCTCTGGTGGTGTGGCTGGCAGGCCAGCTGCGATTCATCGAGGTGGACGGCGTGGAGGGCAGCAAGATGATGGCGTTCGCGCCGGTGGCGCTCATCTTCTTGGGCACAATCTTCACGAACATCAAGACGCTGCAGCACGCCAACGTCGAGACCTTCATCGTGTTCCGCGCGTCCACGCCACTGGTCATCAGCGTTCTGGACTGGCTGCTGCTGGGCAGAGAGCTGCCCAGCGCGCGGTCCTGGACGTGCCTCTTGGCGCTCGCGGCCTTTGCCACCATGTACACCATGACGGACTCGCACTTCGAAGTGCGCGGGTATACCTTCGTGGCCATCTGGTTCGCCATCTTCACGCTGGACCAGGTGTACCTCAAGCACGTCATCAACACGGTGAGGATGCGCAGCAACTGGGGACGCGTGTTCTACACCAACTTCCTCGCCGCGCTGCCGCTGGTGTTCTCCGGCCTGCTGTCCGAGACGGACGTCGTGACCAAGGCGGAGACCTGGAGCATCGAAGCGGTGCTCGCGCTGCTCTTGTCGGTGGCGCTGGGCATTGCGATGAGCTACTTCGCCTGGCTCGCGCGGAGCCTCGTGTCGGCGACGTATTTCACAGTCATTGGGAACTCCTGCAAGCTGCTCACCGTGGTGATCAACGTGTCCATCTGGGAGAAGCATGCGTCGAACATCGGCATCCTTTGCCTGCTGGGCTGCTTGACGGCCAGCTATTTCTACAAGCAAGCGCCCTTACGGAACAAGGCGGATGGATACGCTCCGTCCGACTAGCAGTAGAGAGTTGAGCAATGCAAAGCAGAGCGATGCAAAGCAGAGCAAAGCAGTGCAGTGCAATGCAAAACAGAGCAGTGCAGTGCGATGCAATGCAATGCAATGCAAAACAGAGCAGTGCAAGGCCAAGCATAAGATGTCGAATAGAGACTATCCAAAGTGAGACGGATTCCTGAGGTAGTTGCGGTCAGTCCTGATACGTACGTTGAGAATGCTGGCGGAGGATGCTGGCGGCTCTTGTACTCGCCGCTCGCAAGAAGAATCCCTTGCCCATGTCGTGCTGGGCGGAGGGTGGAGGCGCGTGAGAGGTAGACGGCATGGGGCGTGACTTGGACATGGGGCGTGACTTGGACGGCGGATCCAAAAAGGTGATGGGTTCTAGGAACTCCCAACTCTTCTCTCCCGAAGTAATAGAAAGCCTCAACCAAGTGTGAATCCGACCATGAAAAACTTATATCCACTCCTCCTGATTGCCTTTCACTGCAGCGACCGTGATGGTCATGTCGATGGTGCCCCGTTGCATCCCCGCGAGCTGCAGATCCAGCGTGACCTGCACCGGCCCCTTGTCCACGAGCTCTGCGCAGCACAGGCTGGCCTGCGCGATGGCGTTGCCCTTCTTGTTCTCGACCCGGAGCGCGGCGTGGAGCCCCGTCTTGGCTGTGCCGTGCGACATGAGCCGCAGGGTCTTCCCACCTTCGATGTCCGACCACTTGGCCGTCACGCGGGACTGCAGCTCGTGGCCGTGGCCGGGGTCCAGGTGCTTCACCGTGGGGCGTCGCTGATGCCCGAACACGTTGGCCGCGGCCTGCACCTGGCGCCCCGCGGCGCCCAGCGGGTCCTCCGGCGGCAGCGGGAACAGCAGCGTCATGCCGTTGATGATGGGCTCGGACTGCTTGGACGGCTGCCAGTTCTGGCCCAGAATCTCCGCACCGTCCTCGTCTTCGTCGTCGCTGGAGTCTGACGCCTGGAGCAAGACCTCTCCGTCCTCGTCCTCGTCGTCGCCCACGCGGGCGTCGGGCTTGTCATCTGCGTCCAGCAGGTCCATATCCGTCTCGGGGTTGTAGTCGGCGGCGTCCATCTCGCCGGCCGTGGCATCGCCGAAGATGGGCTTCACTTGGTTGCGCGGCAGCAGGCTGATATCCACGTCGGCCAGCTCGATGCTGTACAGGGTCTTGTTGTTGGCGTCCACGGCCATCACGGTCGTCTGGTTCTTGCTGGGGTCCACCAGCGCCTTCATGAGGCGCCCGTGCGGCGCCACCAGCGAGTTCAGGCGGACCTTGTACGTGGCGGCTACCGGACGGTGGTCACTTCCCAACACGTCGTCGCAAATCATGTATCCCGTGCAGGCCACGCGCTCGGACACGTCGTCCAGGCTGTGCAGCATGATGCGGTCGGTGTAGCTCGGCGGACGCCAACTGAAGCCTTCGCCGGCCAGCAGCGCGTTGTTGACCTCGTTGCCATCGTCGTTGGGGTCGTCGTCGTCGTTCTCGCCTTTCTTGCGGACGTCCTTGACCTTGAGCACGAAGCTCTCCAGCAGCTTGTCCAAGTTGGTGTAGCAGCCGCACATGCCGTCCTCTCCGCGCACGCGGCGGAAGGAGGGTGGGAAGCGCACCTCGGGCTCTTCGAACTTGTAGAAGGCCGCACCTCCCGTACGAGACGCCGTGAGTTCCTCGCGGTCCAGGATCTTGCGCCAGGCGTCCTGTGCCGCCTGGTTGGGGGTCAAGATCCTCGAGCGCTCCTGGTCGGACAGCTGGCGGATGTCCCAGTCGTCGCGCGGCGACGGCGACTCCTGGGCGCCGGTGTCGGGGCACAGGATGCTGAAGAAGCGGCGGACCCAGTCCTTGTCATTCTGGCTCTGCTTCTCGATCTGGCAGGCTTCGGCAACCATTCCTAGCAGTTGTCCGGGCTCTCCGCGGGTGCGGAAGTTCATGTCGCCCAGGCAGAAGGTGTGGTGGAACAGCATGTGCACATCCAGACCCGTGTCGACGTCCGTGAGCGTCGACCGACCCAGCATGCGGTAGGTGTTGGCGTTGCGCTGCTTGAAGCGACTCTTTCCCTTGTTGTCCGAGGCGAAGTGGCAACCCATGGCGGCGAAGGTGGTGTCGTGGTAGCCAAAGGGGAAGGACACGCTGCCCTTGTTGGATGCGGTGTAGACGCCAAGCTTCGCGCCGGCTTTCACGTTGTCTCGGAGGGAATGCAGAGGGCTGAAGGCGCCGGACTCGACTTCTTCCGCACGCGCGAAGACTAGCAGCGCGATGTAGCCGTGGAAGCCCAGGCGCTTGTTCGTACTGCCGATGTTGTTCATGTAGCCGACGTAGCGCTCGCGCCCACCCAGGTGGTCCTGGATGCATTGCTGGAGCTGCGCCAGGCACATGCATTCCTGGACGCTGATGATGTACACGTCGTGGCCGCGCGGGATCCACTGGCCCAGCGGCCGCACGCCGTCGATGTCGGCCTCTCCCAAGTTGAACGTCACGCAGTAGAAACTCACCTCCTTGTCCACGTTGCCGCGGATGGCGAAGCTGGTGCGCTTGTCCTCCGCCTCCCCCTCCGCCGCCATCTGGTCGATGGGGTTCATCGACTGGTTGAGCAAGCGGCGGATGAAGCTACGCAGCTGGGCGCGCAAGGGACTGTCGGACTCGAAGAGGCCGCCGTAGATGAGCGCGTTGAAGAAGCCCTGGAGCGGCACGAAGAACACGTGCAAGTACAGAATGGGGAACAGATCGACACCGAAGAACTGGAGAGTGCGGTTGAGGCCGCCGAAGAACCAGGTGAGGACGAAGGCGCCCACGAACAGCTCCAGCTTGAAGGCCAGGCGCTTGGTGATCTGCTTGTCGCCGGTGGCCTTGTTGGCGCTCTTGAGCACCCGGTAGAAGACGAAGCCGTTGTAGATCCAGCCGGCGAACAGGATGAAGAACAGGCAGTAGAAGCGCAGGTCTATGTACTTCTCGTCGATCCAGCACCACAGCGACGCGTAGCCGTACACGTCCAGCGCCAGCAGCACGAAGGCCAGGACGCCGCAGCCGCCGACGCCCACGATGAGGTAGACGTTCACCTTTGGGAGAAGCATTAGTTCTTGTTGTCGCTCGTCCACGCAGCACGACCGAGCCAGAGATGTGCACATGCGTATGTACACACGCAAACACGTCTCGCAAGGACGCACTCATTCGCAAGAGAGGCTTCTCCGTGGAACGCCGGCCCCCGCTTGAATTCTGGAGTTTTGGTGCAAAACGCCGACACCTTCTTCCCTCCCGGCCTCCCTCGCTCTCCCCGCCTCTCCGTCTTTCTTACCAGGAAGCTGAGCTGCTTGGGCGTCCTATTGAGCACGAGCCAGTTGTACAGGTTGTGTGCCATGCACACGTTCCACACGATGCCGCCCAGCGCAAACCACTGGATCATGAAGCCCTGGTAGTCGCAGAACGGCTTGGAGGTGTCGCCCACCGGCCCCAGCATCCAGTGGAAGGACGCCACGATGTCGATGAGCGACAGCACCAGAATGAGCGTGGTCATGCGGAGGCGGTGCGGGTCCGAGTCGATGATCCGGTCCCGCCCCCGGAAGACGTCGAAGAAGCCCCTCTCATCGAGCAGCCAGTAAATCACCACGCCAGACGACAGGATCGACAAGATGGACGACGCCTTCGCTTGGCCATGCAGCGCGGCCGCTTCCGACATGGTGCTTATGACGCCCGCCACTCGGCGCCGCAGTTTCCAAGTTGGCGCACAGAGGAGGCACCAACGGTGCGGCACGTTTAGACTCCCGAAGTGGCAGTTCAAGGTTCCGGTGGAGCAGGTAGGAATGCTGCGGTAGCTTTCGGTGTGCACTTGGCTCATAACGGGATCGGCTCGCGGTGTAGGACCGCGCGTGAAGCATGGGCGTGCAGCAGGTCGAAGTCGTTCCTACCGTGACGTCCGTAGAGCGCGTTAAGCACGTGTGGCATGAGCCGATGCTGTCGGCGGCGACAACGGAATCCCGGTTTCTAGAGATGATTGGCGGATAGTGGCCGCAGGAAGAAGGAGCCCTTTTTCTTGCAGGCGAAGATGGCTCCTCTAAGGAATGGGCTTCGTCCCGGGACAAACGGCAACATGCATTCCATAAGTTTCCAGCTCCCAGCCCATGTTCCAAAGTGGCCACCTATCTTGCCATGCAACAGACTGCCCGAACACGAGCTGCTTGCGTCTGTATCAATCGGCGGAGCCTCCGGCGGCGCCTAGACTGCTGTACACGTCGCGAAGAAGATGCGTGATTCATTCCGCGGCCGGCAACGGCTGCAGGGGATCACGGCTACCCGGATGACTGGCACATGCATGATCCTGCTTCGCTGTTGAAGAACAGGAGTTGCTTTACGTGGTGAACAGAAGGCGAGTTGCAGAGTTGCAGGTTTCGTCGGCTCCTTGCTCTTTGCGTCGTTTGGCGCGGTCATTGTGGACGCGCTGGCAAGACCTTTTGCCACGAAGGATCGGCTGCCACGATGGATCTGCTGAGAAGCGTGTCGCCTTTTGTGAAGGGTTGAGGGCCGCAAATGCTACGGCGTTCCATTCACCGGACGAGGATCATGGAGCGTAGGGCGGGAGCCTCCTTCTCGTGTTGTTCGCTGGATCCACCGTGCTCTCTGCGACCGCCTTGACCTTCCTCCTAGGGACTTGGCGTACAGCAAAGGATTTTTGGACCCCAAGCGCTCAGGAAACACCTGTAGTTCCCACACGGATCCTGTCACGCTGAAAGACAGCTGCAAGGTCAAAGCTCCGGACGGACTTTGCACACGGTGATTGCCACGGAGTCGGGAGGATATGCGCTGCCCCGTCGGCTTCGTCCTTTCTGCGGTGGCGGCATCAGAGGCGCCGGTCGAAAAGCTGGCCGAGTCGGCTCCGACGGGCGGGCTCCAATT
>JAAMXY010000121.1:44428-57594 GCA_019677205.1 Pinguiococcus pyrenoidosus | reverse complement strand
AGGGTCATCCGAAGCGTAGCCTCCTATGACAGCCGCCGACATCAGCCAGGGTGGGTAGAAAGAGTGCCTCGACGTTGCTCGAAAATCATGCAGAACGAACCATCAGACACGACTTCCGTCTCCTGGCGGTTGAGGGAAAGGCCCATTCCAAGGTGCAGAGCGCTCCTGGGCGTCGTGGCGCGGGAGACCAGCTGCTCCAGGGGCGACCGGCTGACGATGGATTGGGTCGTTTCGTCGCGCACGAGGCGAGGCCGCGCGTCGTCGGCGTCCTCGAACAGTCTGGGGCTCGCCCGCCGGGCATGAAGAGGATTCGGAGGCATCTTCGTATCAATGCGCAGCACAGGTGCAGACTTCTTGCTGCTTGGCAGCCTCGAGGGCCTTTGCGCTTCAGTTTGCTCATCCCCGACAGACCAAGCCCTGCGGTACGTTCCCGAAGACGCCGGCACTGCAAGCTGTGGATCCTGGTGGGTTGTGTTAGAGGGCGGAGACCTTGATTTGCGGTCTCCGTTGATATCCCTTGGTGCTTTCGTATCTTCCTCCTGGAGGAGAGTTGCTGGCGGCGCTTTGTCTTTGCCTTTGCCTATGGCTTTGTCTTTGGCTTTGGCTTTGGGCTTCGGCTTGGGTCTCGGCGAGATCTGCTGGGGCGTCTCACTCTGACGGCGCTTGCCGCGGTGCTGAGAGGACCGCAGCTCCTCTTTCTGCTGGAGTTGCAGCTTTTGCTCCGACAGCAGCTTTATCTCCAACACCTCCGACTTGCGCCTCGCTTTCTCCTGCTTCGGGCTACGCCGCCGAAAAGAAAAAGCGAGAGAAAGGTGTTCGGTCCAAACACGTCGTTTGCTGAGTCGTAGTTGGAAAGAAGGGACAGCGGCGAAAGGCAGAAAAGCCAAGCAAACCAAAGGACCAAGCAAGCGAAGTGGAAGACCGAGAGAAGCGTGGGGTGTCATCGCGCACCTTCCGCTCGGCGCCAGCCACGCATTGGTCCTCGCTATGGCCAGCGTTTGCGCCAAGGGCGCACTTCTGGGTCGCGCCCCTTCTTGCTCGACTTCGGCGCCTCGGGCAGACGGCGTTGTTGCAGTTGCCGTCTGAGGTCTTTGGGATGAAGGGCCACTGCGTATACTGCGCTCTGCTTGCCTCCCCAGCTGCCGCTTCAGCAGGCTTTCCTCCTTCCGATTCTGCGCCAGACACTTCCTCAGGAGTCTTAGCTCTCTGAACAGGTCCTCTCGCTGGCGCCGCAGCTTGGACAGCTCGCGCACACCTTGACGCACATGCCTCGTGACTGGCTTTGGGTCACTTTGACGTTTTGCTCCGGAAGCTTTCGTGAGCTCTGCAGCGTCCGAATGATTCTTGACGTCGCGACGACCATCTCTCGCCGCCGATCTTGGGTATTCCAACGCCTCTCCCAACTCCTTCGACGTCACCGGAGACATCGGCTGCAGTTTGAGCCATGCGCGTTGTAGATTCTGCACTGCGCGCGTCAGCAGCTCCACCTCTTTGGGCGCCATGTCGACCGACTCGGCATCCAAGTCACCTTGCGCTCCTTCCGGCCCTCGGCGGAAGAGCGCCTGTTGCAGCTGACGCAAGACGTTGTCGACGCCGCCCAGCGTGGTCAGCACCTTTTGCGCCACCAGCTGCGACTGCGCCATGGCGCTCAACAGCAGCGCCGCCGCGCCGGGGTCCGTGCGGCGCTGCTGCAACTGTCGAGCGCAGAAGAGGAGAGGCGCCCAGTTGTGCGCACTGAAGATGCGGATGGCAGCGGTACCGCCACCTGCGTCGCACACGTCCCGCAACATGTCCACAGTGAGATGGCGGAGCTCGGCGCTCTGGGCGCCGAAGCGCACCAGCGTCCACGTGAGACCCTGCAGCGCATTGTGAGCCGCCAACTGTCGACGTGTCTCCATCTTCATGTCTCCGTTCCAAAGAGTCCACAGCACTTCCACACCTGCGCGCTGCAGCGCCAGACTTTGCTTATGACTTTGGAGCGCCAGGAGGCAGCGCTGCACGCCGTCGCTGTTGCTGAGCTCTCGGGCGGCGGCGCCTTGGCCGACGACCAGCAGCGGCACGCAGAGCGCCAGACTAAGGCACTGGACTCGGGCGCTTAGCGCCACGCCGCGAAGCAGGCGGATGGCCGTGGACAAGGCGCCTAGCTTGTACAACGCGGCGGTGTTGCGGCGGCTGCGGTAGGCAAAGCCTTGGGCGCACTGAAGCGGCGGAAGCAGTTGCTCCTCGACGCTTTTGCATTGGCGTCGTTGGCGACCGGCGGTTCGAAGGCGCAAGTCCTTTCCCACGTTGAGCAGGTCGGCGTGCAAGGATTCCTGGGCGAAGACCTTGGCGCTGGCGCGCAGCAGTGCCTCGTGAATGGCTTCGGCGTCGACGGCTTCCGCGGCGTCGGCATCGGAACGTAGGTCGAAGACTGCCCTCGGCTGCGGCGGCTGTTGACTCCGAGGCTTCGGGAAGGCAGTGTTTGCACCTTGGGATCTGGAGGCAGAAGCGTTGGGCTTGAGCCTCCTCTCGGGGGAAGGAGACGGAGTCGGAGACGGAGCAGCACGCCGTCTGCGCGAGCGAGGCGCGGGGGGACTGGTGAGACGCTCCAGCTGGCGGATCAAGTCTGGACTGGGAACGAGAAGCACCTGCGGTGATGGGATGGGGTTGTTGGGGCCTGCTGTTCTTAACTCTCCTTGGATAAACGGGTGTTCTGACGGACAGCCTGGTACGTACGTCTTCAGCGTAGGCGCCCGTGACGCCGCCCATGGAGACGTTCGGACGTCGCCTTCGGCGGCTGCATCTCCTCCCCAGGGGTCGGAAGCTACGCAGCGGCGGTGGCTCCTTCACTCTGGATACCTGTGCCAGCGGAGACATGTCGATGCATTCGTTCCTGTGCTCAGTCTCCTCGAGTCTCTTGGTCTCTCTGCATGTTGCTACGCTGTGACCAGGAGGCCAGAAGGGTGCTTCTACCCACCATACCTTCTTGGGAAGGCCGCCGAGAGGGGGGCCGTCCATGCTAGCTGGTGGGTCTCATTTCGGAGCAGCTCGTCACCCCTGTCTTCTGCGATGAGCGCAGTGCCGATGCATTCATTGTGTCAAGCCATAGAGCTGCAACCGCGCGCGAAACAAGGCGGGTTCAAGGCGATGCTTCGTAGCGGCGTCAGTAGGATGCTTGCCCAGGCTTCTTTCCTTCTTACGGACAGCGACGCGGCTCGGGTGCGTTGCGGAGCCGGCTGGGGAAGCTTGGCACGTTCATACTTCTGCTGCACAAGCCGTGAAAAGAAGCCTGGGCAAAATGCCACAAAGGCTTCGCATACAAGGCATACATCGCGCGAACACCAAAACCTGAAAACTGGGCTGGTGTAACATGCGGAATCATGGGAGATCCCGAGGCACGATGGTTGGCTCAAGCGCCGCCGGCGGAAGGAGACTGAGCGCTTCCAGCCAGTAGTTTGACTTTCAGCGCCGGACGTGTACCAATCATTCCATTCCCGTCGCCGTACGGGAAATCTTGTACGCCGCATACAGACGCGTCGCAAGATCCCGCAGCGCCAGGCAAGCCAGAAGACGCGGAACAGCATCGCTCCTTCCATCTTCCCACCGCCCAGGACAGGCCACAACCTCACGGCATTCGCCACGGTTTGCTTCGGCAGCAATGCCAGCCTCGCTGAGCAGATTGGCCAGCTCGGCGCCAGCCGCGCCGAAAGCGACGTTTGAGCAAGCGACGTACTTTGTACGCTATCATCCCGAGGCCGGCACCCTGACCGTCGAGGGCAAGCTGCGCTTGTACGGCTTGTACAAGGTGGCCATCGGCGCCAAGCTGGGCACGGCGCCTAGCACGCTGTCGCTGGTACGTCGGGCCAAGCGGCAGGCATGGCATGCGGCGGCGCACTTGTCCGTCCCCGCCGCCCGGGAGAGATATGTGTCAACGGTGGTGCAGGCCTGTCCGACGTTTGTCTTGGACCCCAACTGCGACGTGCTGCGTTCGTTCCACGACACGGATTCGCAGCCGGAAGCCAAGGTGGGCGTCGAGCCGCCGAGCCTCCACGTCAGCAGCTCGCGAGGCATTCCTCTCCTGGGGATCCACTGGTCGTTGGGGAAATCCAACGCCGATCGGCTGCAGACACTGGCGGTGGGCAGCGCGTCTCTCTTCGGCATGGCGTGGATGCTGCTGGGGAGTCTGACGCTCACGGCGATCTGTCTTTGCATCCCATTTACGGCGCCCGCGATGCTCTTGTATCTCGCCTACATCTTCCTCATCGACCAGAGCGCCACCGACGCCAGTCGAGAGCCGGTCCTGCGCGGTCTGTACTGGTGGCGCTACTTCGCCGAGTACTTTCCCATCACGCTAGTCAAGACGGCCAGCTTGGATCCGCAGCGGAAATATGTGTTCGGGTACGACTCGTTACATCTGCTTCAAGAAAAGGAAGAAAAGACGCAAGAGTCCCGACAAAGCACTCGTCGTCTTGATACGGAACTAGGATGCATCCGCATGGCGTCATCTCCGTGTCGGCGTTTGCATGCTTCGCCACGGAGGGTGTCCACACCCTGGACCTCACCAGCCCATCGGGGCTCAAGGCGCGCTCACAGGAGCATTCGCGCGGCGTGTGGCGTCGCGTGCGGCAACGCGTCAGAGCATCCCTTGGCAAGACGTCCTTGGCGGCGGATGAAGCCGATGCGTATGACGAACCGCGCGGCTTCGCACATCTCTTTCCCGGCCTCCACAGGCGCCTCTTGACTCTCAAGGTGAACTTCTGGCCGCCCTTCATGAGAGAGTACTTGCTGGCCATGGGCATCTGCAACGCCAGCAAGGAGACCTTCCGCAACGTACTCAAGAAAGGCCCGGGCCAAAGCGTCGTCGTCGTGGTCGGCGGCGCAGAAGAAGCGGTCGAGACGAAGGTCGGCAGTCTGGATCTCATCCTCGAGAAGCGCAAGGGCTTCGTCCGCGAAGCTATCATGGGCGGCGCCGACCTCGTGCCCGTCCTGAGCTTCGGCGAGAACGACTTGTACCATACCTTTGTGTTCGAGAAGGGCTCGAAGATGCGGGCCTTCCAAGACTACCTGCGCAAGACGCTGACCTTCAGCACGCCCATCTTCACAGGTACTTCATCGTGGTTGGCCGAGGGGCTTCATCCCCTTGGTTTGGCAAGCTTCCACACAGACGCAACAGCAGCCAACCTCGCATCGTCGCACAGGACGTGGGCTTGCGAACCTAGACTTTGGCCTCATGCCCTTGCGAACGCCGGTCACCGTCATCGTGGGCCCGCCCATTCCAACGCCAGACTTGTCTGAACAGGAGCGGCTGCACTTCAATCCCAGGTAGAGCGCCTCGTCCTTCGCGCATTCCCGCAAACCCGAAAGCCTTGCTGAGCAGTTGGGATTCGCAGGACAAACAAGGAGCACGCCAGGCTGCTCCATAGCATGCACCGCACGTACATCGAAGAGCTCCAGAGATTGTATGAAAGGTGCGTCTTCTCGTGTGGAAAATCATCACTACTCGTCTCAGCTAGCACCTCTACGAAGGTGCAAGGACGAGGAATGGAATGGCCCCGGGGTCAAGCGACGGGGCTCTCTAAACATCCGCTAAAATGCGCCGAGGACGGGCTCTCTTAAGAGCATCAGCAGCTCTGCACGTCTACTCCGCTATGCTAGCTACGCCTAGTGTCTCTGTCAGCTATCGACAGATGCGAAGGCACCAGCTAGGCTGCACGTCTAGCTCTTGTCCGCAACTGGCTTTGCCTTGGCCTTCGCGGTGCGTTGGTTTATCTCCAAAATCGTTGCCAATGCGAAGGCACAGCTCCCCAGGAAGTGCAGCGCCGTGTACGGCTTGTTGTCCGAGAACAGCACGAAGGACAGAATGATGGTGAGAATCTAGAGATCGCCATTGCATAAAAGTTGGACGGAGCAGAAAGCAGGCGTGAGCAGATTGCAGAACCGCAGCCGACGCGAGCTTGCCATGCTCCGCACCTTCCTGGCCGTAGTGACCGTCACTGCGGCCACCGCTCCATATCTCTTGATGATGCTGACGTAGAGCTGTGCGCCGATGTAGAAGGTGATGGATCTGCAGACCGGGCGTAAGTGAGTATTAGCCGGCATCGCTCAGCGCGAGAGGCGGATATGACCGAAGCTGACCTGATGAAAAGCAGAACCGCTCTCCTCGGCTCGAAAAAGTAAACCAGTGCCGGAACCAACTCGCCGCTAATGACGCAGTTGGCAAACGCGAAAACCGCAGCTATCCCATTGCTAAAGAGCATCGCCTCGGCCACGCTTGCGTTGTAATCCCGCAACGCCTTCGTTGGAGCTCGCTTAGCAACACAGCCCCCTGACTCCGCAAAACGCAACATCAGCTCTTCCCACCTGATCTTGCCCATTGTTCTGGATCGCTTGCGCAAAGAGGCAAACAAAGCCTGCATCACATGATCGGCAAAGAGCAAGAAGAAGAAGAAGAAGAAGAAGAAGAAGAAGAAGAAGAAGAAGAAGAAGATCGGATGAGACGCGAAGGCTTCCTCCAGATCTGGCGGGAACGTGGCGCTTACTCAGGATAACGCCCATGACGTCAAAGTTTGGGTCGTCCTTGCTATCTCCAAGGCCGACGGCTATTGCGCTAATGGTCATGAGGATGGCGATCGCATAGTCCTGCAGACCTACGTTCCATCGGCGAGCGCATCGTGAGCCAAGCAGTCCGGGCAGGCCAAGCAGCCCGGCAGCGCTCCAACCAAAGCTTCACGCACCGAATGTCCGCTTCAGATACACCATGCTCAGCACCAGGACGGGCAGCAGCTTCATGGACTTGAGGACCGTGCCGGTGGCGTAGTTGACGTACTTGTAAGCTACTTTCCCGACGCTGGTCGCGATTGCCATGGACAAGCCAACGCCGATGTAGATGCCGAGCGGACTCTTGCGTTGGCCCATCTGCTTCCAACCGCCCTCATCTTCCACATCTGAGGCCTTGGCCTCTGCCTCTCTTCGGAAGCCCAAGTAGCTAAACCCCGCGAACATCAAAAGCTCCGCCAAAGCGACGAAGCCGAAGTAGTCGAAGTCCGGCAGCACTTTGAAGATCCATTCCTCGACGTAGCAGCTCGTGGTCAAGAAGAAGATGGTCCCGGCGGACAGCAGAAAGTACTGCGTCGTCTCGGTCTCCAGCATCATGCTAATCAGGTGCGTTCTGGCCCTCTGAGAGCTTGAGCACCGCGCAATCGCAGATCTGCTTATGCGCGCGACGGAGTTTCACTCGGTGCGGACACCTGATTTCCCCAGCTGTACACCGTACGCAACCTTGATCCTCAAGAGACAAACAGCTTTCTTTTTTTGAAAGCCCAAAAGCTTGGAACGCCGATGAGAATTCTTCAGAACGCAACGAAAGCGTTTAAACAGCCGTCACAAGCGCACTTCTCCAAGCGATGCTTTACACTTCCACCGCCATTTGACGCGCAGAGTCCCACGCTGCAGCTCGTGAGACGGCCAGACTTGTCGCGCGAGAAGCAAATCTGGAACGTCGCTTCGAACTCCAAAGCTGAATTCCGTTCCGCGCGCGGGGAAATGGCGCGCAAAAGCGGGTTTTCATTGCCCAGTTGAGCTGACGCCATCGGCTCCATCAATTCCGCCAATGAACAGCAGAATACTGGGAAAATCCCTCCATACAGTGCAGCGAAGTGGGTGGAAAATGTCCCAATCTGACCAACAATGACCAATGGAAAGCAAAAAGAATTATACTTTGGCCAATCAAGCGCGCTGCCATCAGTTTGGCGCCAAACCGTTGGTCCGAACCATCTTCCCAGTTCAAAGCGCAGTTTCCGCTCTTTCGCGCGGCGCAAAGATACTCCGAGCGCTATGGATACCGCGCGAGTCACCAAAGGACGTTGATGAGCGCAAGAACCATGTGCAGGACGCTCCTACGCCTTGGATCTTGTCCTCCGAAGCTTCTCGCTGCCTACTAGTGGAAAGCGCACTGCGGGAGTTGTCTTCGCTGGCTTTTTTCAGCAGCAGCTGACGACGAAAGCGCCTCACCGAGCTGCTCTGTGTGTCAAGTGAGGGAACGAAAAGAAAAAGTCTCTTCCAAATCCAGAAGATTGCGCTTCGGTGAACACGGACCGAAGCAGGCATGCGAGTGGCGCAATGTATTCCGCTGGCGTTCGGCCTTCTGTTCCTCGCTTTGTACCGCCAAGAGCGCCGGAACAATGCGTGCGGTATGACTTGGAGCTATCCCGTGTACCTCGAGATCCCTCTTCCGGAGGACGTGCGCACGTTGTCCGCTTTCAGAGTGTATCGCTTCTCAAACGTGGAAGATCGTGACGTAGCGCGAAGGAACATGGCGGAATCTCCAGCTCGCGACCAGCCTCTCTTCAGATACAAAGGACGCATTCTGGTCTTCTTGCCAGGGCACCTCGGTGAATTCACGCAGGTACATCTGAACGCATTGCTTTGGTTTGGGGCTTTGGAAGCGGCGCTTCGACAAGATTGATGTACCACGCTTTGGCAGTGCTGAGCGATTCATGTCCGGTTCTACCAGGTGCGGTCTCTCGGTTCCGAGGTGTTCAACGCCGCTGGCGGAGACCCGCGACTCGATATATACACCTTCGACTTCGATGTGCAAGCGAGCGCATTCCATGCCAGAGCGCTGGAGCTGCAAGCGGAGTATGTCTGCAACGTGCTCCTGCATCTTGGGGACATGTATGGAGCAAAGATTGACGTAAGTACCTCCTCGTCAGCAGATTCCGTCCACCCAAGCGAGACTGTCGCTGGGCTCTCCGTGGCTGCTGCAGTGCAGTGAAAATAATCCGCAAACACGCGCACTGTTCTCATGCAAGGTCACCATCTTCGGGCATTCCTATGGAGGTTTGCTGGCACGAATGGTCGCGTCTCGGCTACCTGGCCTTGACCACAAGAACGTGGTCACCATCTCTGGCCTAATAACCCTGGCAACTCCGCATTCTTCGCTGGCGTGGCAGGTGTGTCGCGCTGAGGCGATTGCGTCTTCTCCGCTTGAGGCAGACCCGTCGCTGACGCCTTCCTTCTGTGCCAACCTCTCCCCTTTTCCTAGCCTGGGCTTGCGAATCTCTGGAGCTTTACGACCCTTGTTTCGTCGGAAGCGGCGTCTCCCAGAGCTGCTGAGATGCCTGTTCTCAATGTTCTTCTGGGCTGGAAAGACGGTCTCCTGCCGGAGCAGTTGCAGGTGGTCAGCATGCCCTGGAGAAGCGCCGTGGAGACTGTCCAACTGCAAGAGCTGCTTGGCTTCTCGACGGACCACGAAGCTTCCTTGTGGTGCCACGAACTTCAGAGGAGATTTGCAAGCTTCATCGTAACCCCTGGCGGAAGTTTGCTGGGAAGAAAGGCAGAAGCAGCGGAGGATACGGCAGGCTTTGTCCACAAGCTCTACAACACGGCAGGAAATCTGGTGACGCGGCTCCCGACCGCGATAAGCGGAGTCTCTGCGCTGCTGCTCCATTACTGTGTTGGTGCAGCTCGGTCGGAGAGACGATTTGACCTCATGCTCACCGGCTTGGCGCTGGTCTGGACCTCTTGCTTCGGCATGTCCTTGTTACCTGATCAGATGGGCCGAGACGAAGGCTTGGGAAGGATGCTGGCTTCGATTTTTGACCGACCTGCGTTCATCGACATGCATGATACGCTGCTCGGGGTGCTCTTCCTTTTTGGGTTCCTCTCGTACCTGGTGGACGCGCCCTCTGTCTTCAAGCTGTGGCGCCGAGAAGGGCCCGTGAACGCGTCGTCGGACACAATGGAGGGCGCTGAGGAGAGTCGAGGTCGATCCGCATGGATTCTCACCACATGTTTGCTCTCCTGGGCTAGCCACGTTGCTTCCTCGCCCGTGGTTCCGGCAATTGTCCTGGTTTCGGCCTTCATGACTGGCCTGGCCTTCGTTTGCCGGGCTTTCTGGAAAGCGACGGCATCGAGACGGCTTCATGGCCCACGGGTGTCCGCCGCAGCGCTCTTTTTGCACGTGGGGATCCTGACAAGCGAATCCCTGTACTTTGCATGGCTTGTTCTGAACTACGGTCTGAGAGATGCGGAAGAAGCTTACCGATGGTGGGGATGACGCCTGCTTGCAGCCTCTGCTTCCGTCCGCAGCTTGGCCTAATGTGTTTGTCTGCGCGTTTCCATCAGGTTCCTCACGCTAGACGTGCTGATGCTGTGGACAGCGGTGCACCACCTAGCGCAGCGTGACGCAGACGGAGCGCTTCCATTGCCTTCGAGGTTGGTTGCGGCGGGTGATTTGGTTCTGGGCATGCTCTTTTGCTACGGCGCCTTTGCGACAATCCGTCCGGGCGGTCTGAGCGATCGCTTCGACCTGGCTGTCCTCCTGCTTCGCTTTTCCCTGGTTGGCTCTCCATGGATGCGGCTGGCTCTTGAGGACGTCCGGCACCGAAAAAGTAGTTGAGAAAACATAAGACATTTGCGCTGTGCTTGCCTATATCCGTCTGGGTCCCCGCCTTGGAGGGCATATCGCCAGAATTGTGCAACCACACCACTCGTCACTCACACGGAGCTAATCTTCTTCTTCTTCTTCTTCCATGCCGGAGCCTTTCGACACGCCACACTTGCCCGGAAGGCCACCCAAGAGGTCTTCCCTATGTGTCGGTCAGGATGATCCTCTCGAGCGCGTCTTGCGCTGCCTTCAAGGTGCCCGAGTCCGGCGACGTGGTGCCCAGCTTCAGGATCTTGACGTTGGGCATGAAGCTCGCCTGCTTTTGCGACAGCGTGAAGTAGTCGAGCACGATGGGCTTCTCGGGATCCTTGGAGTAGTCCTTGGTGTTGATCGGAGAGGTCGCGAACGAGCTGTCAATGGTGTATGTGACATTCGTGTCCCCGTTGTCATACGCCTCCTCCGACTCGGGATCCTCGGGCGCCTCGAAGCACATGAGGATGTTCGGCTCCCGGATCACAACGCGTTGCCGATACCAGATGTCTGCGGAAGCGCAACCGCAGCGTGGCGTTTATCATTCCGTCTTCGTCCAAACTCTTTTCACTGCACCCGCCCAAGAGGCTCAGGGACGCACAGCACCGCACTCACCGTCCAGAACGCCCAACGCCGCAAACTTGAACAGCAGATCGCCTTCAAACAACACGTTGAAGCCATCCTTATCCTGTGGAAAGGGGTGTTACTTCATGACAGTTCATCAGCCTTTCATCCATGCTTGCCACATTTTCCCACTCAAGAGCAGGAGCTCGACGCAAGGAGATCAGTCGTACACTTCTTGTTCTTCTCCTTCTTCTGCGGAAGTGTGTCTCAAACTCCGCGCCACAGGCACCCAAGCAAGCCTGCAGACCGCTGACGAAACGCACCTGGAGGTTCAGCAGGTTGCTGGCCTCTTCTCCCGTGCGGAACAGAGTCGACATGATGCGCAGCTCTCCAAATCTGAAGGGGAGAGAGAGAACACCTAAGTGAGCTCCGAAGTCACGGTTCCACGAGGTTCAGATGCTGCCACTGGCACTCCACGCAGGCGCGCAACGGCTGTACACTAGTTTCACAGGGTTTGGCGCGAAGAAACTTACGCTGCAGTTCCCGGAAAGGCGGCGCTGACCTGCTCAACTGAAGAGAGGCTTCAGCGACTTCGGACAGACGCCAGCGGACTCAATTCCGCTGACCTTTCAAAAGCAAATCTTCGCCAGATTCGACACGTGGACAGGACTTGCGTGTATATAAAGGTTTCTTATAAATAGAAGAACTTCTGGAACCTCCAAACTATTCAATCAAAACGGATGTGATCGAGGTTTCAATATTATTTCGTGATATCTTCTTTCCACGGGACAGACGGATGCGACCCGCGACACTCTTGTTTTCATCATGTTGAACACCTCACTCAGCCGAATATCAGCTGACTTCCGTGGTTACGCACAAGCTCAAGTGCAAAGGACGCCACGCGGACTCAACCGGCGCCACAACCACAGCACTCCGATTCTTGCGTGTTTTCTATTCGGGGCACGCACGTGCCTGAGAAGTCTCGAGGGCCAAACGCGATTCGGTGCATTTGCACCGGCGTCTCCTCCACTTTAGCCCATCAGCTGATACGACGTCTGCGCCGCTTACGCGCCTTGAGGACTTTCCCAACGGCGCGGACAATGCCAAAGCTCTCTTTGTTGCTGCTCGTGCTCTGGTGCACCAGCGCGGCGGCGCTGGTGCGCAGCCCGAGGCGCTTCAACGGCCTCGCGCGGTACCGCTCCGGCGCTTTGTCGTGGGCGGCACAGCGTGGCGCGTCGCGCCCGCAGGTGTCGCTGGCGGCCATGAAGGACGGGACAGACAAGGGCCCTGCGTGGCGCGCCCTGGAGACGCTGGGGAGTGCGGTGGTGCGCAACGCGGGCCTGTTCATGAGTGTGACCTTCTTGGTCGTGTTGGCCACGGGGCACCTGCTGGACCTGCTGTTCTGGGGAATCCTCCTCTTCCCCATCACGACGTTCACGGTGTCGGCGATCAATCAGGCGCTGAACTCGGTCACCAGCGACTGTCCCGTGTGCGGCGCTTCTTTGAAAGCGCAGAAGAACTCCGTGTTTCGATGCGGCAGCTGCGGGAACGTCCTCCGCGCTGGACAGAGTCGCTTCGAGAAGCTGGAGACGCGGGTTGGACCCGAGACGGCGTTTGGCTCCCTCTTCGACGTGCTGCTGCAGTCCCGCTTCAACGACAGCCCCTTCTCGGAGCCGGACGCGGCGCCCTTCGGCCAGAGCGACAGTCCGTTCGGGGGAAATCAGAGGCCACCGGTCGTGGAGGTGGAGACGGGTCCGGCACCCGCCGCGAAGAAGTCGAGGTTTGAGGATCAAGAGGGCGATATTGTAGATGTGGAGGTAAAGAATCGCTGAGTACGGACGACATTCCCAAAGCGTGTGAGGATCCTGGCACACGAAACATCTTGCTTCTCTTGCGTTCATGGTGTGCCGTTAAAAGCTCTACCAACTCGGTGGCAAAGTCTCCGCTGTTGCTGTCCCAATCTCGATGCATTCTAACGACGTGATCGGTCCTGCGCGGGAAGGCAAAAAGACCACAAAAGTCAGCCAAAGTCCTTTGTGGGGGCAACAAGAGAACAAATCATCAGAAATCATCCTTGACGAGCCGCACGACGCACCTGCCAAGGATCGAAACTTCCGATCGACTTGATATCTCATTTCGCCAGCGGACCAATCCATGGAGAGCGCGCCTGGATACGAAGAGATGGGCCCGTTAGTCGGAAGGAGAA
>JAAMXY010000121.1:18023-34707 GCA_019677205.1 Pinguiococcus pyrenoidosus | reverse complement strand
TGTTTCTGTCGGAGGCACGCGAGAGTCTTTGCATTGGGCATCGTGACGCTCACCAGCTCCCCGGATGGCATGAATGGATTGATTCCCGACTTGTTGAAGATGCGCCTCGCGATGAGAAACCAGGTGTTGAGCTCCACGCTCATGCACGCTCCCATGCACCATCCCAGAGACGGATGCAAGCGCGGCACCATGAGATACACGAGCGTGATACAGTGATGTACCACAATGACAGATGGCGAGCGTACACTGCCTGCATTTGGCCATCAGGCTCTGCGACCCTCGGCTCACCGCCAAATGCCAGGAAGAAGAGCTTCCGTACCTGACACGGACACAACCCAGAGCAAATCCACGATGAAATATGCCAGAGTGCTCCACCAGAACAGCTCGAAGGACTGCCCATGCCACAAATCCGACGGCACAGTCCACTGCAACAGCCACGTGCGAAGCTCGTTAGCCTACTATCTTTCCCCTTCGCTTCGGGTATACCCATCTCAAGCGCCATCATTCTCGGCATCAATCTCCTGGCCCAGTACCGTGCGTCGCTAAGGCTTCGAGCTTTCGTCTGGAAACGCTCACCTGATTGTCTATAAGGAGCTCCCATCTCCAGTTCATCGCATTCAGCACAACGATGGGAACGAGAGCGATCAAGTTGAAGATGTCATGCACATCTCTTCGGAAGTTGGGGTCCTGTGGGATGCGCGAATTAGCGCTGGATCCGCCAAAGAACGGCGCTCTGAACACACTCAAGGCTTCTTCGCCTGTGGGTGACCCCAACCAGCGCGTCCGCAACGGATCCCTTGTTTAAACAGACAAGTCAAGAAGCACTTTGTCGCTGGCAAATCGTCCAATTTGAACGGCGAAAATGCCGGGAAAGTGCCGGCCTCGTGGTTTCAACGGCGGCTCACCTGTGCTAGGGCGCCGATCATGCGGAAGCGGTCATCGACCTGGTAGTGCAGCTCAATGAGAGACCTCGGCCGCTGTCTGGGCTGCGCGCTCATGTCGATATCTGGGCGCGCGCCAGCCACGGACCATTATAGATAAGGCGTTCAAAGGCTCTCAAATGCGCAAAGCGTCATCAGTTCGTCAAATTCCTTCATCTTCAGAGAATATTTCTAAGTGTCATAGAACTTCGGCTGTTTCCGACTGACTTTCGCGGGTACTCCCTTGAACCGTCGTGATACTCCACTACGCTTGGGCGTACCCAAAAGGGTACTCGTTCGGCCGAAAAGGATACACACCAGAGTATGCAACGGCGCAGTCCTGGTTCAGCCGAGACCCAGAACTCGAAAGCTTTTGCGTTCCTACGGCGCGGTCCGCAGCCACACACTCCGCATCGCTCCCGACCGCAGCGCTGGATCCTCTCGGCGCCCCTATCCAGGCTGTGGTCCGCGCTGGGCTGGCAAAGTCCGGCCGAAGCTCGGCGGTTTCGCGCCGACTCGTGACGGACACCTAGAACGCCATGCTTCTCGCGGACAAATATGCGCTAAAAGCACAGGCACAGCGCAGTGCGCTCATTTCCAAAGAGAAGGAGCTGCAGCTGCATCGAGAGAACTATAGGTTCGCCATGCTAGGAGGCCTCTTCCCCCAGAGATGGACGCCATTCCTCATCAAATCCGTCTCTCCGACAGCAACATTGCGGCGCAGGCGGCGTGGTTTTTGACGATTAGCTGCACTTGCCTCATCGAGTTTGAGAAGCCGACAGGTACATCTTCGTCGTTGGTCCCCCCATGGTCGAAGAAAGACTCCGCCCATGAGACTTTGTCTTTCTGTCTTTCTCGGATCGGCGCTAGACGCGGATCCGACCCTGATGTTCTGCTACTTCGTGAGCACGACGGCCGGCCTGGTGTTTCACGTCCTCGTGTGCTTCAAGACGACCATGCTTCTCGTGTACGGCACGACCTTGGCGGTGCGGGGCCCAAACGGGAGCATTCTGACGTCCGTGGAGGAGCTGTGGGCGGAGCGGAGGAGTACGTATTTGGCGTTCTTCGCCGGCTTCCTGGGCACCGACTTGAGCCTGATGTTCGGCGCTTGGATTTTGATGGACTGGGAGGCTGCGCTGTGCAGCACGATCATCCTTTTGCTTATCACGATAGCGTGTGGACAGGTGCGTGGCGCAGCAAGCGCTGCTTGATCTCCGGGATCCGCCAAAGCTGACGACCCTTGCATTCGCAGTCTCTACTGGCGATTTACAAGAAGATGAGCTACTCTGCGGACGCCGCGGTCACCTTCAACGACGTTTTCTTGAGCTTGGCCAGCGTCTTGCCAGAGGTACGGATCATGTCGCCTTGAGGCGGAAGACGAAGCAGACACCGCTGATCGCGTCGCGCCCCTCGACAGGTTTTGCCCGTTCCGACATTAGGATTTAGACCGTCGAACCTGCATCGCGCGGATGGCGAGCAGGAGGACTTTGAGGACAGATCAGCATCCATGGACGAGGAAGCGCCACAGATTCGACGCCGCGCGATGCCGAATTCATGACCGCTCGAAGAAAGCTCGCGACGGAATAGTTCGCAATGGAGGTTCCGTGACTGGAAAGACCTAGACATCGGAAAACTGTACACAAGACTTTCCATTCCTTGTATCCAAGATTGGCTCAAGTTTGGTTCAAGAATGGTCCAAGTTTGGTCCAAGTTGATTCACGGACGCTTCCACAGCCATCCAGCAGCTAAGGACCCATTTCCACTCCGTACACCCGGTGGCGATGTTCCAAGCCCAGTGTCCTACTTCAGATACGTCTTCAACACCGGGGTCAGCGCGGCGTCCGGCTTGCTCGGTTGCAAAAAGTTGCGAAACGTCGCGAACGAGTAGACGACGGAGAAAATGACACCTATCGTGACGCCTGCAAAGTTGAGGGGCGAGTAGAGGTAGTCGCCGCCGATGATCATGCCCATGTACGCGGTGACCACGTTCTTGAAGCAGCCGACGACGCCCGTCGTCAGCGCGGAATTGACTTCCGTGCAGAGAGCTATTGTGTACTGCAGCGCGAGACCCAGCGACACTGCACAAAAAAGAGCGACAAGGAAGACGCTGTTCCCCCAATGCGAGAACTGGTAGGTCTTCGTGAGCTCGTCTCCGCTGTTCAGCAAAAGGGGCGTCATTAGCAGCGAGGAGAAGAGGGCGTTGTAGAACATGAGGTTCACTTTGTCCAGCTTCGACTTGTCCGACAACGTGAACTTGATGAGGCAACCGTGCAGCGCCGTCATGGCGTCCCCAATCAGAACCTTTGAGGAAGCGCGGATGAGCCCCGCCGAGGCCGGCCCCGTCTCCCTCCCGTTCCTTTCCTATCCTTCCCCAAAACTCACCAGGACGTAGCCCAAGAAGTCGTACCCAAGATCATCATACGCGGCAACCAAGGCGCCGACCACCATCATCCAAACCGAAACTTGCGGACCAAGCAGACGTAGTTAGCGGACTGCTTGGACTGCTTCGACTGCTTGGACTGCTTGGACTGCTTCGACTGCCTGGTGCCACCGCCGCGCGGCCTACTCACATTGGACTAATCTCGGAGGTGTGGCCTGGCCCCACGCCTTCTCCAAAAGCATGGTCATCGGAATCGCGAAGCGGCGAAGCACGGTGAACATGGGCAAACTAAGGCGCTGGGTGGCAGCCAGGCTGCAGAGCACGTCGACAAGGAAGAGGATGGACAGCGGGCCGGCCAGGGACACCACTCGGCCGCTCAGCGGCTCCAGCTTGAGCAGCCCGAAAAGGTGTAGAGGCAGCATCGCCACCAAGGTGAACACGAACTGCCCCATCGCCAGCACGTTACTCGACGGAAACGCGTAGGACGTCAAAACCTGAAGCAGAACGCTTTGTTCTTAGGCCTCTGAACCGGTTTTCTCCGTACTGCAATGCCAAACTTTCTTTCCCTCCTCCCTTCGCAAGGCCAAAACAATCATCTGGAGGCCGTAAAAAGGCCGGCGCACCTCTTTGTTCATTGCCACGATCAGCAAAGACGTCATTCCGTAGAGGACTGCTGCGGAGATTCTGGCCCCTGGCGTGACCTCCGGCACTGGCGGCGCTGCCGCTTTCGCCGGCGCATTGGCTTCGGCCTCCATTGGGCCACAGAAGCGGAAGGCTCCGCAACGGAGGCCCAGAGTGACGTAAGCCTGCCGAGAGTGTGGCGTCGAGGCTTAGGAGCGCGTAGGACAGCGGAGATGGAGTATTTAACGCAAGCTTCATGAACCGTTTCTGCGTCGAGCATAATTTGGCCTGTAGCATAAAAAAGTATTGAGAAGTACAATGTCAAATATCCTGAGAATGTCCATTTTCAAACCTTCCTTGAACCAATGGTCAATTCGGAGTGCTCACGGACGGGCGGATTCAGAATACTTCATTTGTCAAAAATTTAGAAAAGTAGAGACTACGACCAATCGCAGCGCTCTGTTGGACCTCCGGACCACCGGACCATTTGGATTCCCGGACCTCCGGACCCAAGAACCTTCAAAACGAGGCCGGCGTTGCATGAGATGCACCCGGAGCGCCACCATGGTAGACAGGGTCTTCATCGACGATTTCCTGCAGCCGCTGGCCCACTTGCTTCGCTGGGTGGCGGAGACGCCGGAGGTGCCCCAGGAAGTCAAGCTGGCGAAGCTTCTGGACGTGGAGAAGCAGCTGCGCCGGAGTCTGGAGGGCCTCTCCTGCAACGGCGAGGCCATCTTATCCTCCAGCAAGGCTGCCGAGACCAGGACGGTCGATCCCATCGCTCTGCAGAGCATCCGCAAGGGCGCCGCCCCACTGCAGCGAAGGATCGCGCAGCTGCGGCAGCGCTACTCCGCCCGGATGGTGGACAAGCAGGATGCTCACCGCGATCCTGCCACGCTTGCGGAGGATTTGGCGTTTGGTCAAAACGAATCAACCAAAGATCGCGCGCAGAAGAACCAGGAGGTACCAGCTGGGAAGGGGGCAGAAGCCTTTTCACATCAGTGCTGGAGGAATTGGGCCCAAGCTTTCTCACACTGCTATCCTGCCTCGATCGGTCGTCTCCTCACCTTTGAAAGCAGCAGCACGTCGACTTCTACATCGAGAACTATGAGCTGATGCCGAATGGGCTACGGGTGAAGAGGATTGACCACCGCAACCCTCTGCTGCCGTGTGACAGGTGCCGATGCAAAGCGAGCGACGGCGCGTTGGAAGAAATGCGGGTGAAGAGGTTCGTGAATCGTGACGACCGCTGTCGGCAGCAGAGAACTGATTCTAGGTACTTGCAGACTGATTGTGCCGCGAGAAGCCATCTCCCCCGCAGCAGCTCCGAAGCTGCCAAGGAACAAGCGGCGGCCGTCGGCGAAGACGTCGCTCTGGATCATGGCGCAGTCGTATTGACTTGGCGGTGAAGCCATTTCTCTGACCTCCTCGCCTGGCGCCTTTGTGGAAGACTTGCTCAAGGAGCCTTCGGTGGAACGAATCGGCGAATACGGATCCGAGGGACGTAGGAGAGAGGACGAGAGGTTGAGCGCAAGAGAAGGCCGGACGCCAGAGAGCAGACGATTCTGGCGGAGAGGCGCGAGCTTTGCTTTGAGGTCAGGGTTTCACTTGTGATCAAGCTTGTGAGATGCTTGACTGTACAAGCTTGAGAGATGAGAGACGTACAGTCAAGCATGAGACGTGGGGGTTTTGGCTTCGATGATACGCCAGAAGATAGGTGAAGCGATTACCTCTTCTGTCCCAAGAGATCTGCGACGGCTCAACTCTTCCGAGGGATGGATCTCACTACACTAAAGTCACCGTTCTCTTGCGGGGCTTGGCAATGTCTCTTCCACCAGTGCTCCCTGCGAACACTATATCACAGAAACCCTCGCCATGAGCTTCCACTTTCCTTTTGCGTCAGTCAGACTGTGCGCGTTTCCAGGGACTTTTTGACGCCGTTTCCTTCGCATCTCTCTAGATTCTCAACGGATAATCTACTGATTTGGAACTGCGAAGCAACTCTATGCCTTCCTTAAAGAAACAAAGTTCTTCAGAAATCCTCCATAAGAAACACTTCTCCGCCATTGACCAAGCGCTTCTCGACGCTTCGGTCCACAAGCGCCACTTTTGCGCCTCTCCTTCAAAGCCAATTCCAATCCGAGACCCTTCAGAAAAGCGCGCTTCCCCTGCGGAGACTATATGCCTAAAGCAACGTAGACACTTCAGACCAAAACGACCATCGACGCCGCTTCGACAGCGGCTCAACACTGTTGTGCGCAATGCCCGCGCGTCGAAGTTGGCCTGTGGCGGCCGCTTTTGTGGTGGCGCTGCTGTGCATCGTCACCATAACGCAAGTCATGGTGTTCCTGCGCTCTTCAGTAGCCAGAGAAGACTTCTCGGCGTCGGAGAGAGACGTCGATGCGCTGAGTAAACGCATCGAAGCGCTGCGGCAGCGAATTGACGCGATTTCGAGGTGAATTTGCGACCATCCTACGGCGTTTAAATGACATAAGAAGCCTCATCTACCTCCGCAGAGATGTGGAGGGGCTGCAAGCGGGCAGAAAGAGCGTTCTTGGGAGAGCGAAAGTGCGGCGTAGGGCGCTGGTGACCGGCGCCGCGGGCTTCATTGGCTCTCACCTGGTGGACAAGTTGATGGCGATGGACTACGAGGTCTTCGCGATGGACAACTTCCAGTCCGGCGTGAAGCATCACCTCATGCAGTGGATGGGCTTTGAAAATTTCCACCTCATCGTGCACGATGTCGTCGATCCCGTCAGGTGCGCCACGCCGGACAGCAGTGATCGAGAGGCTTTCGGTAGAGAGGTGAAGGGGGAGACGTTTCTGACCCTCCTCTAGGCTAGAGGTGGACGAGATCTACCATCTGGCGGCGCCGAGCAACCCGATCTTGTACCAGGAGAATCCCGTTGGGACGCTCAAGACGTCCACGAGAGGCACGACCAACATCCTCGGCGTGGCCAAGAGAACCAATGCTAAGGTGCGTATCTCATCGTCACCGAAACTTCATAGGCATTGCCGGAGCGAGCTCCCCAAAAAGCAAGGATGACCAACTGCGACTTCTCTCCAGGTTCTCCTGGCTTCGGCTGCGGATGTCTACGGGGATAGTCGGACGAACCCGAAGACGGAGGACGACTGGGGATTTGTGAACACGCTGGGCATCCGCTCTTGCTACGAAGAGGGTGAGAATGAGACCAACGACGCCTGCTAGGATCAACTTGCTTCCTCTAATCGCGCTTTTCGTCCCCGTAGGCAAGCGCGTTGCCGAGACGTTGATGTACGCGTACCATACCCAGAACGATGTAGAGGTCCGCGTGGCTCGCATCTTCAACACGTACGGCCCGAGGATGCGTTTAGATGACGGTGCGGAAGAGACAACCACATCACCCACCGCATGGTACCGCGACAGAAGCAGAAACGTCCCCTCACACGTCTCTTTCCATCTTGCCACAGGCCGCCTGATGAGCTCGATCATCAGGCAGGCGATGTCCAATGAGCCGATCACCGTCCATGGAGATGGATCGCAGACGCGATCCTTTATGTACGTTTCCGACCTCGTCGAAGGCCTGGTGAAGCTCATGGCGAGCAATTATTCGCAGCCGGTAGGTCTTTGATCTTTTGGCTCGTTTAGCTTGCCGCCGAGTCACCTTGAAGTTGCCTCAGGTGAATCTGGGGCATGAGACGCCTGTCAGCATAAATTCTCTCGTGAAAAAGATCCAAGACATCACGGGATCTGCTTCTCGCTTGGACTACTGTAAGTTTTTTCCCCTCTTGTGTTGGGGCAGTGAAATGCCCGTGGATCAAGAGCTTAACGAAATGCTCACTTTTTGGTCCTGATCCTGCAGCACGACCGCTGATCGCGGACCTGATTTCGAGAACGCCATCGACAGACCTCGCCGAGAGGGAGCTCGACTGGCGCGCGACCGTGTCCCTCGAGGACGGTCTTCGTTCCACCATAGAGTATTATCGAAACTAGAACACACAAGAGGATTTCGATTCGTGCCCAGCTACTTCCGCTGCAATGCTGCTTGTCCAACTAGGCATCCACGCGGCTTTCTTTCCGGGCTCGAGCATGGCCGCCTCGACGTTTTGGCGCAGGAGACTGCGAGCCTTTCCTCTTTCTACTTCCCTCCGAAGGACGCCCTCCATTCCGTCTGGGGCCTCCATTTGTCTGTGGCTGCCCGCCCGTCTTGCTTCCATTTTGCTGGGGTGCTCGGCGCGCAGCGTCAGGAGCTTTCGACACGGTATCCGGAGAGCTCTCCGCGTCCTGGGCAAGCAAAAGCAGCACAAGGCAACGAGGTCAAAAGCTGCGCCGAAGCATCTCTGAGTCACATGGAACCGCACCTTCTGCTCCATGTGTCGCTTTCCGCGACCACGCGAGGGATCACGGCCATCTCTCCGTCGCTTCCGAGAGGCTCGGTTGGCGAGCGGCTTCTTTGGGCGCCTTGCCTGATCAGCGGCTCCATTTTCCTTCCCTTCGTCAACGAGCATCGTATGCTCTTCGTCATGCTCTGCTGTTTCACCATTCTGCGCAGGTTTCTCTTCTTCTTCCTCTTCTTCCTCTTCTTCTTCTTCTTCCTCCTCTTCAACATGTCCCTCCTCTGCCTCCCCCACCCCATCCTCCTGCTCCTGCTCCTGCTCCTCCTCCTCCTCCTCCTCCTCCTCCTCCTCCTTAAAGTCCAGCATCGACTCATCAAAGTCTTCGGGCAGGTAGAACTCCCCCTTGGCCTTGGCCTCTTCCCGCTGCCGCCGAATCATCTCCTGCTCCTCCCGCTTCTTCTGCCGCGCGTCGTACTCGACCTTAAGGCGCTGGAACCGCTTGCCTTCCCAGTGCCTCTGCACCTCCTTGGGAATCCGATTGAGCGATTTCCTCGTCACGTTGCAAAAGAGCTTCCGACCGTCCTTCTTGTGCGCCACCACATACGGCTCGTACTTGCTAAAGTCGGCCGAGTACCACTCCTTCTGCTTGCGGAAGGCCTTGGAGCGCAAGTAGGCCTGCACTGCCGGGGCTGAAGGGGGCATCTCATGCCGAGTGAGCGAGCAGACCACCTTGCGCCGCCCCAGGTCCAGATCCAGACAAGCGGTCTCGGCCACGAGCTTGCGCACGTCTTCGGAGATGTCCGCACTCATTGGCAGTGCGGCGCGAGAGGCCTGCGGACGCCGTTCCAAAGCCGTTCTTCAGCGATATTTCAGCGAAAACCCCAGATATACCCATAGACCGGCCTTGCGTGACAGGTGGACAACGCCGCCAAAGCAGAATCAGCTGATGGTGACGGATGCAGGAATGGCGAGAGACTCCAGATGACGGAATCTGATTTTTAAAGTTCAAACTCGTCGAGAAGATGCGCCCGCAGGTGAGGTATGCACGTCGGACAAAAGATCTCGACGGTCGTCTTTCGAAAGCGAGGCATCGGACTCGTCGACGTAGGCCACAAAGCGTGCGGAGATGTCTGCGAGGAGGACCGAGTACGCGCGCCGGAAGGGCTACGCTAGCGCTGCGTCTTCCAAGCAGCGCGGGCTGAGGAAGCCCCCGTCCACGAAAAACCGTATCCGCAGTCTGCAGCGCCTGCTGAAAAAAGCGCAGTGCGAGGAGCAGAAAGAGGCGCTTCGAGAGCAGCTGAAGCAGCTAGACAAGAAGGTACGGCGTATGCGCTGCTCCGAAGCATAGTTGCACGGCGACGTCTTGCGTTTGGCGCGAGTATGGGGGATTTCTGTTGTGCGCAAAGAGTGCTAAACCCGGACAACACAAACAGATGAAAACCAATCGCCAGAAAGAGTTGGAGCGGAAGTACGCGACTAGGTACCACAAGATCAAGTTCTTCGAACGGCAGAAAGTGCGGCGGAGGCTGCGCTCGGTGACCAAAGAGCTCGCGCGTGTGGAGGGCAAGAAGAAAGGGGACTCGGATAGCGTAGAAGAGCAAGACGCATTGCTCGAGCGAAAGCGCAAGCTGGAGGAAGATCTGGCGTACATTGACTACTATCCCAAAGGCGTCAAGTACTACTCCCTCTTCGGGCGGAGTCAGGGAGTCGATGACCCAAAGACAGAACAGCTGCGACAGGAGATGCGCGTCCGCGCATTGCGGAGTTGTGAAGATGCCAAAGTTGCGGCGCAGAACACCGCCGCGATGGCCAAGGAAGAGGAGATGAAGAAGCCGGCAAGCGATGAGGGCAGCGCGAGGCGCGCGTCGGAGGCGGACGAGGACGAAGCTGAGGATGAGTCGGAAGAACCCGATGAGGAAGACGAGGAAGCGGACGATGAAATCGACACGGAAGACGAGGAGGACGACGAAGAAGAGGACGAGGACGATGACAAGAAGGATGCGCGTGTACAGGAGGAAGATGGCTTCTTCCTGAAAGCGCGTACCAAATAGAGAGTAGGCAAGTGCAACTAGATGAACAGTGAGAATTCGTGGACTCTTGGATGCTTAAAGCACGCACTCGGCAATGGCGTTCATGTATCTTTGTGCACGAGCGGCCATGACGCACGGTTTTGACACTGCGCGCGTCTTTATTGGCCCTCTTCCTCGATCCTGATGAGGCGGCGTGACGCTGTTAGTGGTGTGTGCCGGCTTTGACCAGATCTGCAAAGGTGGAGGACTTACTTTGGTGCGAGGTAGAAACGGATGTATCCCGCGCTCTCGATGGGATACTCCACTACGACCGGGACGTCCGGAGACATGCTGATGCTGACGGTGCCAGACAGCGGCGTCGCCTGCGGAACAGCATCACTTAGCACAGCGTCATTGCGTCATGGGAGGAAGCGGCGGTCCGTTACCTTCGTGAAGAAGTTGAGGTATCGGAGGGCGAAAGTGAGTTCTACCGGCTCGTCCATCTCGACGACCACTCGATCTTCCTCGTTGTCTACGGCGGAGTTCTGGCGCACGGTGATCTCTCCCTTGCCCAGGTCTCCTGTGACGCAGAATCGGACACCTTCCTTGGTGCAGGCGATGGTGCAGGTGTCTCCAATCACGCCCAAGTCCCGCACGATGCGCTGGAACTCGGCCGACGGCATTTGAACGGTGCAGGCGTACTTCTGATCCGGAATGCCGAGCTGCTCGCTATCGATGTCCATCAACTTCAGCTCGAACTCGGAGATGCGGTCCTCCTTCGGCGACTCGAACATGAGGGAAAGCGAGTCGCTCTGGTCGGCGGCGCGCAGCGTGACCACATCCTTCTCCCCGGCGCACTTGAGCAGCTTGCCCATGTTGGCCATGTTGAGCCCCAGCGCCACGTTGCGGTCGCAGCGGAAGAGATCGAAGCCCTCAGAGCGGAGAAGGAGGGCCACGAGGGCCACGTGCGACGAGTCCATGGCCTGCAAGCTGAGGCCGGATTCCGAGCACTCCAGGTTCGCGTCGGTGACCAGCTCATTGATGGCGCCGATCACCTTCTTCAGCAGGTTGCCTTGGATGAGTCGTGCTTCAAACATGTTGGGCGAAAAGTTGCGGGCGGAGGGGAGATCGAACGGCGGCGTGCGGCGCAACTGACTTCTGGA
This sequence comes from Pinguiococcus pyrenoidosus, assembly GCA_019677205.1. Classification (NCBI taxonomy): domain Eukaryota; class Pinguiophyceae; order Pinguiochrysidales; family Pinguiochrysidaceae; genus Pinguiococcus; species Pinguiococcus pyrenoidosus. The sequence goes on along the minus strand of JAAMXY010000121.1, from coordinate 23,297 downwards.
GGCTTGGACAGATGGCTGCAGCTCAAAGCGAAAAAGCGCGGGAAAGGAAGGATGAAAAGAGGAAAATCGAAGCCTTTGAAAATATTCAAAGTACTGTTGTGGCATTGCAAGAGCAAATAAAGGTTCGCGCGCTTGGAGGTTTGAACTCGGAGCGATGATAAGAAGAACGCGGGCCGGAAAGTCCGCGATCGTTTTCTCCCGCCATTCCAGTTCAAATCCGCGAAGCGGCCTTTGCGGCCTTTGCGGCCTTTTTGGCGTCCGTCTCCCCCAATCTCTGGAGATCTCCGCCTTGGTCGCCACCTGCGGAATCGCTCGGAGTCTGGATGCCTTTGTGAAAGGCGCAACACCGTCTGTGGCTCACGTGGCGGACGTCCACTGCACGCTCGACGTGCTTTCTGCTCAGAGACCATGGCGGAACGACTCTCGTTTGAGGCACCGCTTCGCCGGCCGCTCTTCCAGCTGTCTCCGAATACTAGTCTCGTCCGCAGGAGGAAGAAGTCGGAGGCTGCGAACCCCAACCCCTCGCAGACCGAGAAACCCAGTGCGGGCCACGCTTCTTCAACGGTTCCGCCCGAAGCGTCGACTTCAGCGTTGCGGCTCTTGTTCCCCGCCGGCACTCTGGGCTTGGAGCTCATGCCCCTTGCGCGCGTGGATGGGAAGTTCTTCGGATGCTGCGTGGGGCAGATCATCCCAGCGTTTTGCTCGCTCCCCGCGACGGATTGCGAGAAGGTCACCGAGATGCTGCGGACGTGCGGCGATCCGTCTGACGCGGAGGACGGCGGCAGCAACACAGAAGACGTGAAAAGGCTCGCGATCTCGAAGATCGGGTCGGAGGTCGTCTTGGCATGGACCTACGAGCACGTGCTGGATGCGCTCCATGAACTGCACGCAGAGGAGAAGGAGTTGGAGCTCCGAGTCGTCGAGCCTCGGGCGGTGGAAGAAGCAGTGGAACAAGCGCCACCGAAACAACTCCAAGCTCAGTCCATCGTGAAGAAGCTCCGTGGCAGCACGGAAGACTTATCGATGGCACAGGGCGACTCCAACGGGGACAGCTCGTCGTCCCACGAGGTTGTCCCGGTGGACAACCGGCCGATGCACCGGCAAGCTCCAGAGAGTGGGGACAAGCGGGCTGGAACGTGGGCGGCACTGTCGCCCGTAGAAGTACTGCGGAAGACGAGCCACCCGAAGTATCCGTGGCCGACCCCCATCGATCCCGGAGCTTTCGGACATTACCTTGGCGAGAGCATGCAGAGTCAGCCACGAAGCGAGGTATCGAGGCCACGCGACAAAGCGGACCTGTTCTTCTGTTCCAGAGACAGCATCCGGCAGCTCCTGGCCAGCGGAGGCGGCAACAACGGCACTGCCTTTGAATCGAATGTTTCCGGAATTGGCATCGAGGAGCTGTCTCCTCCGATCAAGGACTTGGAAGCGAAGGCCGAGTTCTCGCTCTCGGTTCCAAAGGGGTATGAGCCACGCGGGAGAGGGACGACGCCCCTGCGCACGGGTCGCAGCACACGCGCTGAGAACATCTGCAACGTGTCCATCGCGCCTAGCACAGTCTCTACTATCGTAAAACGCAGACGACGGGCGTCCCTCAATGGCAGTTTCCTCAGCGATGGCTCCCTCGCAGACGGGTCACCCATGCGCTACTTTCTGGGCCCGGATGAGACGGCGGCCATGCGAGGTGTCGTTGCAGAGCTGGAGTCCCTGATTCCTCAGATTCTTTCCATTGAGCGAAAGGATCAGGATCAGGACCAGGACCAGGACCAGGACCAGGATCAGGATCAGACTTGTGGTCAGGATCAGGACCAGATTCAGACGCAGGATCAGGCTTGTCGTGAGGATAAGGGTCAACGTCAGGATCAGAAGCAGAATCAGAATCAGCGAGTGAAAGCGGATCAGAATCAAGATCAGAATCAAGATCAGAATCAAGATCAGGATCAGGATCAAGATCAGGATCAGCATCAGCATCAGGATCAGGATCAGGATCACCTAGACTCTTCAGCGCGCCAGGTCCCGCTCGCCAGGGATGAGACCACCACCATCGCCTCCGTCCTGCACGGTTCGGCATCAGGAACAAGATCTTTGAGCTCTCCTGAAGATGCTGAGGAGAAGGCATTGCAGAGGGAGAAGGAGATTCTGAGGCTCCGGCTTGCGCTGGCGGAAGCTCGAAGGGAGGCAAAGGCATGCGAGACCGCAAAGAGAGAGAGCGACAGGCTTAGGACGGAGAAGGAGCTGGAGAGCACCCAAAGACTGCAGGACGTGTCCAAGGCGTTGGAGGAGGAGAGGACGAAACTAGAAGCGGCGAACGACACCATTGCCTCGCTGCAGGCGCAAAACGCCGAGCTCGCCATTGGCCATGAAAAGACCATCAGTGCGCTGCGCCTTGATGTGGCGGCGGTCAACGCCGTACTCGACGCCAACAAGAAAGCTCAGGCAGAGAAGGAATCAAGCCACGCGCAGAAGCTGCGGGAGCTTTCGGTCGCCCTTGATCAGGAGAGGGCGCAGTCGTGCGACGCGCACAGCACGATCGCCAGTCTGCAGGCTGAGAACAGGGATCTCGTTGTGCACCGTGAGCAGGCGATGGGCGAGCTTCGCATTGCAGTAGCGGCGACAAGAGCTGAGCTGGAGGCAAGCACCAAGCTTTGGCACGGCAAGGAGCTCGATTGGACGCAAAGGACCCAGGAACTCACGCTGGCGCTCAACGATGAGAAGGCCAAGCTGGGTCACGCAAACAGCACGATCGCAGCACTGCGATCGCAAAACTCCAAGATCGCTGTGGAGTACGAGGACGCCTTTGCTGCGCTCCGGAGCGAGGTCACCTCTGGCAAGCTCAATCTCGAGGCAAGCTGCAAGCATCGGAGGGAGATGGAGCGCGACGCGAGCCAGAAAGTCCAGGAGCTCACGGCAGCACTGGAGGACGAGAAGGCGTCGCGGCATCGCGTCGAGCAGTCCCTTGCCGCGCTGCAAGAACAGAGAAACAAGATTGTGCTGGGCTATGAGAAGGCTGTCTGCGCTCTGCGGACTGACTTGACCGCAAGTAGAGTCGACGTCGAGGACAAGAGCTTGGAGATTGACATTCTGAATCACCGGCTTTTCGCAATGAACGACGCTTTACGGCTTGCCGGCGCTCGTGAGGAGGCTCTCCTGCGAAGCCAACGGACTTTGGAGATGTCAATGGCCCATTCTCGCACCCTGATGTCCCGCCGAGCAGAGGACCGCCACCAGGAGATGCTCGTGAGAATGGCAGCCAAGGAGGCGTCAGGACTTGCTCAGATTCGCGTGCTTCAGCGAGACCTCAGGAGTCTCTCTGTTGCCGCTTCGGCCGAGGCTAGAGATGAGGACACCTCCGTGCGTGATGCGAGACGGACACCGCCGTGGGGTAGGGAGACGGTGCTGCAGGCCGCGCTGCTGGGCTGCCAGCGCCGCCTGGAAAAGCGTGAGGAGGAAGTGAGCAGTTCCCGGCACTTCGTTCGCGCCTTGGAGGATGCGCTCGTGTGCACATCCGAGGCGTACGAGGAGGAGACCCGAAAGGGCGCCACCGAACGCGAGCAGCTCCAGCGGGAGTTGGACAGTGAACGGCACATTGTCGCGGAGCTGAGGGCGAACTGCGCGGCTCTCCTCAGCGCCAGCCGTGACCTCAGGCTCCGGTGCTCCCAGCTGGAGGGGGAAGCCCTCGGAGAGCGATCGCGAGCTCCGTCTCCACCTCCAGGAATGGAAGCCTTGGCGATAAGTCGGACACAGAATGGAGACGAGAGAGAGCTTGAGGACTCGGGGGACGCCGTGTCTAAACGAGAAGATGCCGCTGTCACGGAATCTGCACTTGTCGATGGCAGGAAGGGTGACGAGGGTTCGTCCAACGTCGTGGAGGAGAACAGTGAGTTTTGGGAGATGTCGATGTCCCCAACGTCCGTAGATAGCGACGTGGTCGGTGCGAGACTAGAAGGTCTTGAAAGCTGAGGACTGGACCGCAACGCGGTCAGCTAAGAAGCGTCCAAGGTGAAAGAGAAGAAGCCTGGAGAAGCTGTGTGCGGTCTGCCATCGCTTGTCAGTGAGCCTACCGCTGCCGTGGCCGGCGCCTCGCTCTCCCAAACCGTATGGTCGACAGAAGGAAGGGATTCGAGCAAACGAAGGGTAGTGGATCCGTGCAGCGATCATTGCAAGCCTTCCGGCTCGGTGTGATCATGCGTGCAGCCTTGGTGTCCAGAGATCCCAGATGGAATGGCATTCGCGTGCACCCAAAAGACTCTACCGTCTCGCCGCGACGTGGCAGCTCCTCCTTCGAGCCCCCCTGCTGCCTAGGCAAGACAAGACACCACCAAAATACATACAAGCCGGTTTGTTTCTTTGTGCTGTCTGAGATGCTCTTGTCGCCGCAGCAGACCACTAAAGGTACACTTGATTTGCAAACGGCGAGTTGTCTCGATATCGGGTGGCTACGTAGCCGACGCCCGCGAGGCAGGCGATGCCCAGAATGGGCACGACGATGACAGTGGCATAAAACGCCGCCGGCTGTAGGCCGCCGATCTCGTCGGAGCTGTCTTCATCATCCTCCTCGTCTGCAGTACCGTCGCCATCGCCATCGTCGGCGTCGTCGCCGTCGAGGAGCAAGTTCGAGGTGTCTATTGCTCTCACCTGCAGGTGCCGGCGACTGTGAGCGATTCCGCGACGCACGATGAGCAGATCCTCCTTCACCTTACCGACGCATCGGGCAGCTCCTCTCCAGGCTCGACGCCGCCAACGCTTCGCGAGCTGGCGTCGATTGCCGCGGTCCACTGCTCGTCGAAGAGCTCTTCAAAACTGCCGTCCGCGACCGACGTCACTAGATCGTCCCTAAGCTCCTGCACGAACTGTTTGTTGTCGAGTTTGGGTTAGTTCTTCAGAACATTTCGAGGCAGATGGAGGGGGGTGTTGGTTGCTGTGGGACTTTCTCTTCGGTGTGGATGTTGATCGGCGACCCAATACATCGAAGCCCACCGACAAGCACGGAACAAGAAGCACTCACCGCGACCAAGTCGCTCTCGTCGGCAGTGGGCGGGAGGCCCGCCTCGATGGCCTGCGACAACGACACCGCCGTGATAGCATCGTACGACCAGTCCGCTTGCTGCAGGCGTCGCAGGCGGCCACTGGGCTGCGCGCCGCCCACGAAGCTCAGTGAGCCCGTGATGTCCGCCAAGCAGCTGCTCAAGTTGTACTGCGCCAACAGCGTGCTCTCCAGCACCATCTCGATCTGGGCCTGCTCCTCCGCTTGCTCCGCGCCGATGTCCAGATCGC
>JAAMXY010000121.1:0-11378 GCA_019677205.1 Pinguiococcus pyrenoidosus | reverse complement strand
CAGGCGCCGACCGAAGCTGGCACGGCGTCACCAACGCGGAGCATCTCGAGGAGCGAGAGCTCGGACACCAAGCTGACGCCGGCGAAGCACACCAAGGCTTCGTCCGCAACGTCCCTTGCGGAAGAGCTCGATGACCTGCCCTTCAACCTCGGGGATCAAGTTGTGGTGAAGTCACTTAAGCCGCCCAATGTAAGGATATGCTCAAACTTGTTGTCGGCAGACTGCGCTGACGAGAATCTCGCGTCGATAGGTGGGATCTGTTCGCTTCATCGGGGAAACATCCTTTGCCTCGGGGATCTGGGTTGGCATTGCATTGCCTCATCCGAGGTAGGCGACTTGCCGAGTTTCTCAAAGGGTCGGCAAGCGTATAAACACAAGTGCTGACGAGTCTGTCCCTTCCTCTGCCCTTCCTTTTCTTCCTCTCTTTCTTTGCCTTCCCACACGACACCGCACAGCGGGAAGAACAATGGGACGGTGCAGGGCGAGAAATACTTCGAATGCGAGGACAAGCACGGGCTTTTCGTACGTCCGAAGAACATAGAACTAGCTTGGGTACGGTCCAAGGCCTTGCGTCGACTATGCTGCGTGTCTGTACCAAAGCGTGTCTGTACCAAAGTTGACTTCCTTTGGTGCCCTCCGTGTGTTGTCTCCTTCAGGAGCCAGGTGACGGCGACATGAAACTGGCAGCTGACGAGGAGCTTGCCAACGACCCGGAGGCGGAAGAACGGCTTCGGCAAGCTTCCCAGCGAGTTGTCGAGTTCTGCCGCTGCTACGTCAAGGTACGTCGATCGGGCAGTGGCTTTCCCAGGAGTTCTGGGCCCTGCCTTGTGATGCTCACCACGCTGTGCTTCGTCTTCTCTTCCGACCAGGATGTCCTTTTGGACATGCAGTCGCTCATTGACGCCGTAGATAAATGCAGCGTCGGAATGGATGCCGAGAAGCAGAGCATGGGCAGCGGAAGAGGTGCGTATCGCGTCTCCTCACACAGAGCGGATTTCGGTGAAGGATCGGCTCGTGTGGGCTGACAAACCTTGCCCTGATCATCTTCTGGTTTTCCGTTTCCCAGATGCAAAGGAAGCGTTGGATGATTTGGTAGATGCTCTGTCAAGAACGATGTCCAAGGTCGCACCATCCCAGCGAGATGCTAACGAGGTGATGCGCCTGTCGCGGGAGGATCTGGAGCCGTCATGAATGCGTATCAAAGATTTATCAAAGATTTATTGGCAACACTCGCGGACACCAAGGTCGTGGCCTCCCATCGCCGCGCCTCACAGCCCTAGTTTGCCTTCTCCTCCCCGCCCGACGCCGGCGCGTTGCCGACGCGGCGGTCGTAGTACTTGTCCTTGAGCTTCTGCGAGATCTTCTTGAGCAGATCGGGCGGGAAGCGGCGGAGCATTTCCCATGCCTTGTCGAGCGACTCGAAGATGTCGCGGTTCTCGTACGCGCCCTGGTTGACGAAGGTCGTCTCGAAGCGCTCGAGGAACTCTAAGTACAGGATGTCGTCGCTGGACAGTGCTTCCTCACCCACCACTGCCTTCATCGCCATGACATCCTTCCCCATGGCGTAGTTGGCGTACAGCTGCATGGACACCGGGTAGTGGTCATCGCGCGTCATGCCAACGCCGATGGCGGACTTCATGAGACGCGAGAGCGACGGCAGGACGTTGATCGGCGGGAAGACATCCTTGTTGTGCAGCTGCGTGTCCAGGTAGATCTGCCCCTCCGTGATGTAGCCCGTGAGGTCCGGGATGGGGTGGGTGATGTCGCCGTTGGGCATGGTCAAAATCGGCAGCTGCGTGATGGAGCCGTTCTTCCCGACGATCCGGCCCGCGCGCTCGTAGATCGTGCTCAGGTCGGTGTACATGTACCCCGGATAGCCACGGCGGCCCGGCACCTCCTCGCGCGCGGCACTCACCTCGCGGAGGGCGTCAGCGTAGGCCGTCATGTCCGTCAGGATGACGAGCACGTGCATCTCTCTCTCGTACGCCAGGTACTCGGCGGTGGTGAGGGCCAAGCGCGGCGTGATGATCCGCTCGATGGTGGGGTCGTTGGCGAGGTTGAGGAACAGCGCGGTGCGCTGCATGGCGCCAGACTCCTCGAAGTCGTTCTTGAAGTAGCGCGCGGTCTCCATGTTCACGCCCATGGCGCCGAACACGATGGCGAAGTTGTCCTCGTGCGAGTCCATCACGTCCTTCTGCTTCACCAGCGACGCCTGCCGGGCGATCTGCGCGGCCACCTCCGAGTGGGGCAGGCCCGAGGCGGAGAAGATGGGGATCTTCTGGCCGCGCGCGATGGTGTTCATCACGTCAATCGCGCTGATACCCGTCTGGATCATGGCCTGTGGGAGGGGTTTGGAGGGGTTTTACGGGCTCTCAGGACGCTACGGTCTTCATCACTCTGTCTCGGGCGTTGCTGGCAGGGTACCTTGGGGTAGTCGCGGCAGCTGGGGTTGATGGGCTGGCCCTGGATGTCCAGGTAGTCCTCGGCCACCACCGGCGGCGCGCGATCGATGCACTTGCCGCTGCCATTGAACTGCCTGCCCAGCATCTCCTCGGAGATGGGCATGCGCAGCACATCTCCCGTGAACGAGATATGCGTCTTGCGGTTGTCCACGTCGGAAGTGCCCTCGAACACCTGCACCACAGCCTTGTCTCCCGCCACTTCCAAGATCTGCCCCGAACGCGTCTCGCCCGTTCCGAGCGTCAAGTTCACGATCTCCGCGTACTTGGGCAGCTTCACGTTATCCAGGATAACCAAGGGGCCATTTACGCCGCGAATGGTCTTGTAGTCCAGACGCGGTTGGACGTGGAAGTCGCGCGTGGCCGCAGACAACTCGGCAAAAGAAGCCATACTTCAGGGATCTTGTGCGCTTGAGGCTTCGGTTGCGGCGCACACGCTCGAAACTGCGCTTGACGCGTGGATTCCGCTATAGAAAGCCGCCGGAAGAGGATCGAGAACGACAGGCCCACTGTGCGCGCCTGTAGAACGCGGTACAGAAGCTCTGCTCGGCGGCGCAAAGGTGCGCAGACGACGGCGAAGTCGAAGCACTTGTGAGTGCTGTGATATTGGTGGTTAAGGATGTCACGGATCCTCAAAGAAGTCTTGGGGATTGGCTTGAAGCCTATAATCAATTTTGCTTTGCTTAATTTTGGTTTTTGAATTTGGTCATGTTATGACTCGATTGCGAAAGGGAAATCGCAAAATATATACCCTTCCGGAGCCAATATTTTGGAGTTTAAGAAGTCTAGTAGATAGAACATCGCCAATTTCTATAGAAGGCCCAAATACTCCGGAGATCAGGCGACAGCCCCCGCAGCATCGCCCAAAGATGGCGATTTGGCGCCGCATCTTTTCCCCTCGCAAGTAAAAGTGTTCTGCCAGTCATTCCAAGGCCTGCGAAAAAGTGGCGATGGAGGAGGCGGTGGAGTCCTTCATCTCTCTGGGTGACGATTCGGGCCCTCAGCGGCGAAAGGCTGAAGCACCTTTCGGCTTCCAGCAAGAAGAGGGCATCTTCGACTTGGAGCTCTCTGACGAGGATGACGACGAGGAGGATGAGGAGGATGAGGAGGACTCTGAAGATGATGGTGATGGAGAAGACAGCGATGAGGAGGGCTCTCGGCTCCGAAACGGCGTAGATCAGGATCCAAACGCCACAGACGACGACGACGACGACGACGGCGACGACGACGATGATGATGAGGATGACGATGACATAAATGATGATGATGATGATGATGACAAAAATGATGATGACGACGAAAATGATGATGACGAAGATGAAGAGGATGGAGAGGAGGCCGCTCTACTCTCCTCATGGGGCCGCAAGAAGAGCGACTACTACTCCGGCGACACGGCCGACCTGGAGATTGGGCAGGACTTCGAGGAAGCGGAGGAGGAAGAAGAAGCTGCCAAGGAGCTTCGGCAGCGACAGCTGGAGATGATGGCCACCGCGGAGGAGGCCTTCTTTGGGGATCTCCTGTCGCAGGCGCCGGACGAAGACGAATCGGAAGAAAAAGCCGCGGCAGATGCGGCGGAAGCGGACGAAGTGGAGGTGCAGAAGCTGGAGAGGACGATGGAGAACTTGCCCAAGAAGGAGCGGTTGCAGATCTTAATGTCTCGAGCTCCTGAGTTGCTTCCGCTGCTGGACGAGGCTGCGCTGCGGCTGAAGGAGCTGAGGGAGGTGGCCATCCCCTTGGACCGCCGCGTGTCGGCAGACGCCGGCGGCGCAACGCGCATGGGACGCACCTGGGTGGAACTGAAGCGGGAGGCACTCTTCATGTACATGCTCAACGTGGTGTTCTACCTGCGGCTGCGATGCGGCGAAGACGGGGAAGCGCTGCCCGATGCGGCCACGATCAAGGAGCATCCCAGCGTCTTGAGCCTGCTTCGGATACGGAAGCTTCTCGAGTCGTGCGGCGGTCTTGACGAAATGCTGCGCGAGCAGGTGAAGCACGTCCTCCGAGCTCCAGCGCCCGAGCCGGCGCAGAAGACGAGGGGTGTAAACGGTGCTGCCAAGGGCAAACGGCTTGAGGTGAATGGCGACGGGAAGAGCCGAGGGAAGAAGGGACAAGCCGAGCGCAAGGCCAAGGGTAACGCCAAAGGCAAGGGCAAGGGCGAGGGCGAGGGCAAGGGCAAGGGCAAGGGCAAGGGCAAGGGCAAGGGCAAGGAGAAGAGCCAGGGGAATGGGGCGGAGGAGAAGGTCACGCCGAGAACACCCGTGGAGGAGATCGACTTCATGCAGCTGATCATGCAAGAGAAGGAGCGCCAGCGGAAAGCCAAGGCTGACAAGTACAGAGTGAAGAAGAGGAAGCGTGACGAGGGTCTCGAAGAGGGCGAGAAGCGCGGAGCAACGTACCAGATCATGAAGAATCGCGGCCTCACGCCGCACAAGTCCAAGATGAACCGGAATCCACGCGTGAAGAAGCGAGAGCAGTACCGTCGGGCCTTGCTCCGGCGGAAGGGCCAAGTCCGCGCCGTCCGAGAAGGCGAGGCGGACGACTACGGTGGCGAGCAGAGCGGTATCAACGCGCGCGTGTCTCGAAGCCGGCGATTGGGGACGTCTTAACCTTTTGTCTCTTTTCTGCTTACACCCATCTCTTTCCTTCAAGACTGTTCCTCCTCCTCCTTTTCATACACATACGCCGTGCGTCAAGATCGAGTGGTTCCTTTTTCGACTGAGAACGTGCTGCCCTCCCACTTTGCCCCGCCCCGCCTCGCTTGCTTGCAGCGGAGCGCCGTGAGGTGGACTGCTGCAGCCTCATCCATAGCATCTAAGGGAGGAGAAATCGAACACTACGTCAGACCAGTGCGCGGCAGACTTCAGATTTCGCCGCCACGCTTCGACCACTTCTGACCATTTTCAGTCTCTCTTCATACCTGATCGGCGTAAGATCTCCTTTGGCGGAGCACTGGCCGCCCTTGGCAAGATAGCCCTGGTGGTACTTCTCGGCCGGCCAGAAGGTCTCTGCCTGCTGGATCTCCGTTGCAATGGGCTCTACATACTTGGCTTGCTCCGCCTCCCGAGACGCCTCCGCCGCCACCCGCTGCTCGTCGCTCAAGTAGTAGATGCCCGAGCGGTACTGCGTGCCGATGTCATTGCCCTGGCCATTGACTTGCGTGGGGTTCAATCGGTCCCAAAACACCGTGAGCAGCTCGTCGTAAGTCACGATGTCCGGGTTAAACTCCACGCGCAGCGCCTCCGCGTGGCCGGTCTCGCCGCTGCAAACTTCGTCATATGTCGGGTTCTCCTTGTGGCCATTGATGTACCCCACTTCCGTGTTTGTGACCCCCGGAACGCGCTGGAAAAAAACGCCCCAGAAAGCCACAGTCACTCAGGCGCACCGTAGCAACGCCTGGAAAGCACATCAGCGAGTACCTGAAAGGCCAACTCGATGCCCCAGAAGCAGCCGGCGGCGAAAACCGCCGTCTCCGAGGCGCCGCCAACGTCCGCCGCCTGCTTGGTCACCACTCGTTCCGCGTCCTCGCCGTAAGGCTTGCCCATGTCGTTGCCCATGCTGAAGAGAGCGCACGCAGGCGCCAACGCGAGCGAAAACAGCGGAATTCCGGCCAAAAAGGCGCGAAAACGCATTATGGATCAGGTGATCTGGAGACTTCTCGAGGTTCCCATGTGACAGACGGAGCTTCGCTCGGCCTGGATTGCCGCGCTATCCTGCTGTGCCACAGGCGGATTCCGAGTTGGATCTTCCTGCAATCCAGCCAATGCGAGGGAGCGGCCCGCCACGCCGCACGGAACCAACACAACTACTGGCCAATATCCATATTTGAAGTTTCTAGGATTCTGAAGCCGCGTGCGATAATTTGGATTCTCCTGTCAAAAAAGCGGCACACCTCCTGCGCCCAAAACGCCGCAAGTTTGCGCCGCTCTCTCGCGCCTCTCCCGCGTTTTCCGCACCTCTTGGAGCTCTACGTCGCTACTCTTTCGCTGCAACTCGAGAAATGGCCGCCGAAGAAGCTCAAGCTCCCGCGGCGCCGGAATGGCTTCCCGAAGGTCTGCTGTCCGCTAGATTTCGCTTCGGTCACTTTGGCGCAAAGCGGCTTGTGGCGCCTTGTTCACCCGCTGGTTTGTCGCAGGTTGTGAAGTTCTTGCTGATGGAGAGTACGATGCGATCATCGTGGGCACTGGCCTGACGGACTGCATCATGAGCGGCCTCCTCAGTCGCCTCGGCATGAAGGTTGGGCCGGTCGAACGCTGTAACTTGCGGCGCATGTCCCAATACTCAAGTGGCATTTGGGGGCTTCTCCCGCTCAGGTGCTGCATGTGGATCGCAATGGCTACTACGGAGGCGACTGCGCGTCGCTGTCGCTGAGCGAACTGTTCGAGAAGTTCGGCAAGGATCTTCCCGAGAACGTGGGGTACGTAGGAGCTGAGCGTGCCGAGGGCGCCAAGACTGGCGTGGAGTGACTTCTGGGGACGTCTCGTGTTGCATAGGGAGGTCTTTGGGTCCAACCGCGAGTACAACGTGGATCTGGTGCCCAAGTTCATCATGGCATGCGGGACTCTCGTGAAGATTCTCTGCCACACCAAGGTATCTCCCGTCTCGACCGACGTGTCCATGGCGCTGCGGCGCGAGCCGTTGACCGCTCGTCGCTCAACTTCTGTCCGCTGCATCTCCAGGTCGACCCTTACCTGCAGTTCAAGCAGATTTCGGGCTCCTTCGTGGTGAAGGACGGAAAGGTGCAGAAGGTGCCATCGACCCCTCAGGAGGTACCGTCTGCTCGACGCGTCGACAGCATCTCGTCTACCGAAGCGCTTTGGCGTTCACGACTTGCTCGATTCTTGGACGCAGGCCATCGCCTCTTCGCTCATGGGCATGTTCGAGAAGCGCCGCTTCCGCACCTTCATCATCTTCGTGCATCAGTACAAGCTGGAGGATCCGTCGACCCACGAAGACAAGGACCTCACGACGATGTCCATGTCCGAGCTCTTCGAGGCCTTCTCCCTCGATGCCAACACGCAGTCCTTCATCGGCCACGCCATGGCTCTGCACCGTGATGACGACTACCTGCAGCGACCGGCGCTGGAGACCGTGACCGCCCTGCAGCTGTACACACAATCGATTGAGCAATACGGCAGGAGCCCCTACCTCTACCCCGTGTGGGGCCTCGGAGGTCTTCCCGAGTCCTTCTCCCGCCTCTGTGCCGTGAACGGAGGCACCTTCATGCTCAACTGTGGCGTCCAGGAGGTTCTCGTCAACGACGGTAAGCGATCCCGGAGGTCCTTGGCTGTGGTGAAACGAGAGTCCCGAGAAGCTCACGCCGCTGCCACTTCCCTCCTCCGCTGCTAGGCGTCGCTTGGGGCATCAAGGCCGAGTTCGAGGGCAAGGTTTGCGCCGCCAAGGCGAAGCTCTGCGTCGTTGGCGACCCCACGTATTTCCCGCCTGACAAGGTAGGTCTCCCTCGTGCGCTTGAGGCGAAGTAGGAAGAACGAAGCGGCCAAGCTCACACACGGGGGTGCTCTCTCTCTCTTCAGATCCGGCCGACGGGCAGGGTCGTTCGCTCCATTTGCATCCTCGACCACCCGATCAAGGGTGTCTCTGGTGACTCGGGCCAGATCATCATTCCGATGCGGGAGGTAGGGCGCCGATCTGGTTTGGCAGGGACGGCGACGAAGGGTGGTGTGGCTGAGACACCGACCCCATCTCCCCCCCCTCTGAACAGGCGAAGCGCAACCATGACATCTACATCGCGTACATGGGGAAGGAGCACGAGGTCTCCCCGGCGAGCCGCTACATCGCGATTGTGTCGACGACAGTGGAGGGCGACGATCCGATCGCGGAGCTAGAGGCCGGCATCAGCCTGCTCGGGCCGGTCATGGAGCGCTTCGACTCCGTGGCGGACACGTTCGAGCCGCTCGGCACCGGGGAGGACGACCGCATGTTTATTAGCCGTTCGTACGACGCGACGAGCCACTTTGAGACGGTAGCGAACGACGTGTGTGATTTGTTCAAGCGTGTCACAGGCGAAGACCTGGACCTCAGCAGCGTGGGCACCGCGGAGAATGTGCAGTAGCTGGCTGGTCCCGACGAGTAGCTCCCATGTCATGTCGTCAGCAGTGGCGAGAAGGCCGTCGTTGCTCTTCGTCTTCCTCCCTCTGAGACGTATGGTTGTGCGTTTGCTTTGGCGGTGGGAACAGAAGACAGAGAAAGCGAAGAACAAGCAGAAAGCGAAGAACAAGCGGGAGACGGCGAAACTACGTGAATGGCTTCGATTCTTCTTGAGTGTCTCTCCTCTCAAAAGTAGAAGTACAGGCAATACCTCGTCGCATTGATCCGCACTCCCAGCGGCGCGATAAACAGGGAGAGCACGAAGGCCAGCGCCACCACGCCGATCGGATACAAGTACACCTCGGTCTTGGTGAGGAACGGCAGCGCGCGGTAGCCCAGGTGCGTGATGTAGAAGTACACGGAAAAGGCCGCGGCGTACAGCAGATTGCTTAGGATCATGCTCGGGTAGACCTTGAGCAGCAGGATCGGCAGCAGGAAGAACTGCAGCACGTGGACGAGCAGGAAGAGGGGGAAGAAGGCGTTGCAGTGGATATCGAAGGCATACAGCCACTCCACTTTCTGCGCCACCGAGTGCGAGTGACTCTGCAGCAGGTACTTGTTCGCGACGAACCAGCCGATGGTGGCCACCACGCAGCCGAACAGGAACCAATCCACCACCACGCAGTACAGGATGAGGCTCAGGTAGCCCGACAAGCTATCCACGCGAAACGCCAAAGCGTACGCCACCGCCACCACACTGAGCAACAACACCTGCGCGACCGCAAAGGCCGGGTCGTCGCGCGCCCACTGGTTCTTCATCTGCTTCCGGTAGAAGTTGGTCTTATACACGCGGCCCGGGTCGCTGGACGCCAGCGTTAACATCTGATCCAAAGTGGCCTCGAAGTCCATCGAGCGGAAGTCCAGCACGCGGCACAGGTACTCCGGTACGGAGGCTGGCAGGCTCACGCGCGTCGCGCGCGTATAGCCCACTCCGCGCGCGTTGAGCGGTAACATGATGGGGCGGTGAGTGGCGCGCGCTTCGCGGCTTCAAAGAGTCTCTGTCTCTCTTCCGGCGTTCGGGGTTTTCTTTGATCTCTTTCTCTCCCTCTCTGCAGGCTGCGGACAGAGACGGGGTCTTGGGAAAGCTGTGCTTCGGCGGAACAACGGAGGTTTGGAATTTGGAAGGTTGGAAAGGCGTTGCAAGGATCAGCTGATGCTCTTTTTGCTGTCGTTGGCTGGATCAGCTGATGAGGGGAAGGGATCAAAAGAGGAGGCTTCGAGGGTGTTGGAATGATTCGTGGAAGGATAGTTACAAGATTTAGATCGTTGTGTCGGTGCTTTTTGGTCCCTTTCGATCCTTCGTCCATTCACCTCTTCCTCTCCGGGAATATCAGGAGAAAGAGAGAAAAGAGGGAGAATCCCAAGAGAAAGAGAGAAAAAGAGGGAGCATACCAAGAGAGAGAGAGAGAAAGAGGGAGAATACCAAGAGAGAGAAAAGAGGGAGAATACCAAGACAAAAAGAGAGGAACGAAGACGCTTCAGAATGACGGTACCCAGCTTTGAAGCTACGGTCTCGTCGATGGCATCCAGACAGAGCGCCGAGAAGGTGCGATAAGCTCGCTTTTCCCAGGCGTCCGATGACGTGTGCGAAAGGTGGAAAAGGAGGAGGACTGATGCATTGCATTGGTGCTTGCACAGGAAGAGCGACAGCCCATTCCCAGAGCGGAGAGAGGCTGGGACATCCACGATCTGACTCGCTGCTACCGGATCTACGAGCGAATGGAGGTGACCCAACTTTGCCAGAAGAAGTCCTCAGCCGAAAGGATCGACGTTTGAGGCAAACTGATCCTGCAGGCGAACAACGCAAGAGATCCCATCAAGCATTTGTACATCGGCTTGGCGCTGCAAATGGCCGGGCAACCGGACAGCGCCAAGCGCTCTCTTCACACCTTCTGCATGGAAGCCATGGCGAGGCATGACAACGATCTCACCCAAGTCCGTGGGCATTGTGTAAAGATGAAGGGAGGTCTAGAGACCCTTGGCCGAGAAACTCACCGTGCCTTCGTTTTCTACGACACAGGCGCTGGGACATTATCGAGCGGCGGCGAAGACCGCGAAGGACGTGGATGAAAAGAGCGACTTTGAGGATGCCCAGCAGGTGACGTTGCGGTGCTGCGTGGACAAGGGCGCCATTCCCGGACACCCCACCCCCCTCCAACCTTACCAAACCTGACACAGGCCCTCCGCGACTACGACGCCGCACTCCGGGAGCGAAAGATGCAGAAGCAAAGCTGCATCGGGAGCTGCACGTCCATGTGATGTGGCCGAGCTCTTCTCAGATACAATGCACATGCAGTGCACATGCAGTGCACATGCTTACCGAGAGGTGAGGACATGAGCGGAGAGCTCCACTTGGGTTTGCGGGAGGGGCCATTGCCGTGCCGACTCACTTCGCCGCCCTCGCCGTCAAGAGAAGTCACTTGGCCGCCGCCGTGATTCAGTGGCTCCCAAAAACCAGGGACACCCGATAGCTGGGAGTCCGAGTCTCCAACGAAGCCAGCGCTGAAAATCTCCATCTACATCCGCGCGTGTGCCTGCGCTGTCCTGGTGGCAGAGTCGGTGGCTTCCCAATGTCTGAGCTTGTCGTCGTTCTAGCGGTGCACCACTCCATGAGTGAACACCACGCTTCTTCGACGGGATGAGAGGGCACGAACAAGAGAGCGACGGGCAACGTAGACCGATCCTTCAAACGTCATTTCGACTTGCTACCCCTTGGCTTGGATGGCGCTTGCCTTCCTTCGCGCTTCCACGGCCCGGAACTCGCAGAACTTGATCGCCTCCTTGACTTGGGCGTCCTTCGGCGCCAGATCCCTG
>JAAMXY010000119.1:0-18867 GCA_019677205.1 Pinguiococcus pyrenoidosus | reverse complement strand
CCGAGATCACGCCTGTCTCCCTCGACGCGGCAAAGCTGGATGCCTTGAGCACTATGGAAGAAGCGGAAGCTGTCGTCGAGCCAATCCCTCAGTCGGAATTGGTAGCTGTGGAAGCCGAGAAGGTCGACGCTCCTGCAGAGACGAAAGAGACTGAAGCTGACAGTGTTCCGATGCCGGGCACTGATAGCGTTGCCGATTCGGAGGCTGAGAACGTCGTGGTGCCGGAAGCTGACAACGTTGCAGTACCGGATGCTGAAACCGCTGGTGTGCTAGATGCTGAAGATGCTGAAGATGCTGAAGATGCTGAAGACGCTGAAGATGCTGAAGATGCTGAAACGGCTGCGGCGCCGGAAGCTGAGGCCGGAGTGGAGAGTACCGCGGAAGCTGAGACCGGAGTAGAGCGTGCTGCGGCGCCCGTGGCGGAGAGTGCTGCAGCGGCAGAAGTCGAGAATATCGCAGCGCCGGAAGCCGAGATTATCGCAGCGCCGGAAGCTGAAGAGGCCGCAGGGCTTGAAGCAAAGAACGTTGCCGCACCAGAAGCGGACAACGTTGCGGAGCCTGTTGCGCTGCCAGAAGCGGAAAACGTGGCCGCGCCAGAAGCCGAAGAGACTGTAGTTCCAGAAGAAGAAAAGGAAGACAATGCAGAAGGGGTGGAAGCAGTTAAAGAAGAGAAGGAGACAGAGGATCAGCCAGAGGCCGAAGAGATGGGAACCTTTCAGTCCCTCCGCCGTCGCCTCTTCAGCTCTGGGGCTGTCGGCGAGGAACAGGCGAAGCCTGCTGATGTGGTTGAACCCGAATCGGCTAACTCCGACGACAAGCAATTGACCGACGATCGCGAGGATGCTAGTTTCGTCAAGGACGAGGTAGCCGTCGCATCGGTGGCCGCTTCGCCACCGATGCCAGATCTGGCTGAGAAAGCTGAAGCGCAAAGCTTGGAGGAGAAAAAGCCCCTTGGCAGCTTGAGCAGGTTTTCTTTCGACTTTCAGAAGTTGTCGAAGACGTCGAAGGCAGCCTTGCTTGGCTTCGTCGGGTCCAAAGCAGACGCGGAGGCTGCGTCAGAGCCAATCAAAGCGTCTGAAGAACTCAGTCCTCTGCCCTCGACGGCAATTGAGACAGCGTTGGCCACCGAGACGTCGGGTGTGAACGTGAAGCTTGAGGAGGAGGAGGAGGAGAAATCCAAGCAGCCAGTCACCGCTGCAGCTGAGGCTGGCGGCATTGCTGTGGAGCCAGCCACCGTTGGCACTGAGTCAGTCACCGTCGCTGTGGAGCCGGCCACCGTTGCTGTGGAGCCGGCCACCGTTGCTGTTGAGCCGGCCACCGTTGGCACTGACTCAGCCACCGTTGCCGTTGAGCCGGCCATCGCTGCTGTTGAGCCGGCACCGGCTGCTGCTGAAGCTGGAAACACCACCGGAACGACTCCGCTTCAGGCCTCCGCTGCTGCCGAAGCACCCGCCACCGAAAGTGTACCAACTGGCGATGTCTCGATGCCGGAGCGGTTGCCCAGCCAGCAAACGGAGGCGCCCGTGGCGCACGGCGAAAGTACCATCGGCGACGTTGCAACCATGGACTCCAGCGAAGAGGCGACAGGTGCACAGATCCTCGAGACCGATGCGGAGAAGGCGCTTCCGAAAAATCTCGTAGCAACGGAAGCTGCAAAGGTTGTCGACGAGGTCAGCGCGGACGAACTCCAGGAAGCTCGCGTTGTGCCAGAAGCCCTTCGGTCGGCGAGCCAGGAGTCCGGCGACGGCACGACGCTCGTAGCAGAATCCGGAAGCTCCAATCCTCCCTCGAGCTCGAGTCCAAGCCCGAGCCTCTTCGTGTGGGTCTTCGAGATGGCTAGCGACAGCGACTTCACGGACGAGCAAATCCACTCGGCGCTGCTGATGATCTCCAGTGCGGCAGCCACGCTGGCGGACAGCATGCGAACGGATCGGTCTCTGGTACTACCCGAGGAGAGTTCGGTTGAGGACGACACTGTATTGGAGCAACGAAAGCTCGAGGTGCAGATGCCAAGAAGGGACACGAAACATGAGGAAGGGAGCGGGGAGATCGTGGGCTTTAGCAAGGCATTGGCAGATCTCTTTGACGTCCCGTACACGCGACGAGGCTCCGCAGAAAGCCTTGGGAAGAACGTGGCAAGCTTCTGGGAGCGAGTCAGGGGAAAGCTGGGTGCCCACGAGGAGGATACTGTAAGTGGAGAAGACGAGAGCGAGATAGATGGCCGCAGGAGCTCGACGACCCTGAAGTACATGTCGTCGGGACCGGACCTCCAGGAGGACGGTGCCTTAGGCGACCCCCTGGCCATGGCCACCTTGGCCATCACTGGTCATCGGCAGCTGTGGTATGCCCTCTACGAGAACCTGAAGAAGAAGAAATCCTTCCGGGAGGCGCAGTCCGCGCTGGCCGGGCGGACGCTGCATGTGCTTCCGCGAGTGAAAGGCGAGATGACCAGAAAGCATGTTCAAAGAGGTGGAAGTGTCAGCAAATGACTCGAAGAGAAGGAGACAACGAAGGGAGATGCTCCCGCTTGGAAGTAGATTTTAGCTCATTTTGGAGAGATACGGAGCCGTCAGTGTTTTTGTGGCGTACAACTGAACGGCAATGCTTTTGGCAGCGAAGACACGGACCCACCAACTACACGATGTCCGTGAAGCTTGAGCTTGTAGAGAACCCATGATCGGCAGGCAGAGGTTTGTTGCCCTCCCGAACGCTGATCGTCACCGTCATCCCCGCGGCGGTGGCGGCCTCGGCTTCCTCAAAGACGTCCGTGACGAAGTGGACGTCCTGCGGATCAACTCCAAGGCTCAGCGCGATCTCCGCGTAGCTTTCGCGGGATCGTTTCGAGCCGCTTGTGAGGTCGAAGTAGGCGGAGATGTAGGGCCGGAGGTCGCCTCGGCTGGAGTGTTGGAATAACAGCCGCTGCGCTTGTCTTGTCCCCGAGCTGTAGATGCAGACCCGTTGCCTCGCCTTTATCCATGCTGCCATTGCCAGAGGGACGTCATCATACACGGGCGCCTTCAAGGTCCCCTCGGCGTAGCACTCGTCCCAGATCAGCCCTTGCATGGTCTTCCAGGCCGGCACCTTCAGGTTCTCGCGCGTCCACTCCTCCACCTGGGGGAAAAGGGCCTTGGCGAATGCCGCGACTTGCGCCGCACCGGCATCCTTGGGGGGCGCCTCGACGAAGGCGCCCTCCTGATTCGCAGCCTTGCAGGCCTCGTAAAGCGCCTGCGCCGCTGCGCGCACCTTGGCGTCTCCCCAGCGGTCCCCCAAGAAGCTGCCAAACCTGGAGAGCGCCAGCGGGAAGAGCGTCTCCGCAACGAAGGAGATGGGCGTGGTGGTTCCCTCGATGTCGAGCAAGACCACCTTCGCCTTGGGGCTGGCTGCATGACCATTTCCATTCACGCCGTCTCCGGCCGTCTTCGCGCGCTTCGCCGGCGGCTCCACGTGCCCCTCCAGTTCTTCCGGCGGCGGCACAAGAGCGGGGAAGGCCGGATCGATCTTCATGCTCGTCATCCTCGTGGCGATCTGGAAGAGGTAGTGGTAGCATTCCGCGTGCGTCTTCGCTTGGATCCAGTTGTCGCCCCACACGTAGACGCCATGGCGCCGCACCAGGACCGCGTAGGTTGATGGATACTCCTCAATCGCCGCGCGCAGGCGGTCGGTGAGCTGGCACTCCCGCGCCGTGTTCTCGATGATGGGGACGACCAGGGTGTCATAGAAGCCGTGTCCCTTGATGCCCTTGATCATCTCCAGCTGGGTGCAGCGGAACTCGGAGGCCGATCCCGCGAGCAGCGTCGCCATGACGGTCTCCGGCGCGTGCGAGTGGAGCACCGCGCCGGCGCCGCGCAGCTCATAGGCGGCCATGAAGAGCGGAGAGCACTCGCTGAGCTTGGGAGGCTTCTGCGGATACGGCTTGGCCGTCGGAGTCTCCAAGACAGCGCCATCCGCAGCCAGCACGAACATGTCGTCCTCCTGCATGCGCTCCTTCTGGACGCCGCTGGGCGCCATCACGATCTGATCCGGGTCCGCCCGGATGCTGATGCCGCCCCCAGTGCCGCTGACCCAGCCCTGGTCGTAGAAGTGGCGGCACAGCTCCGCTACCAGCGTTTTCGCCTGGCCCACGTCCACGCCGAAACGAGGGGTGCCATTGCTCATGCTGCCCTATAGCCTTCCGACGTCTTCCGCCGGCCTCTCTCGGTCCAGATCACCTGCCTGGAGCCTTCTTGCCTCAGGCAAGATGGAAAGCGAAGAGAAGGAGCAAGTCAGGCGGCGCTGCGGCTGGAAAGTGGCGTGGACGCCTTGAAGCCGGCGAAGACTGTGACGTGTATTCAGTGTAGCAATGCATCCAAGATTCGGGACAGAGACCAAGGATGGGACAGATGGAAGTGATGGGACAGATGGAAGTGATGAAGCAATGGGGGGCGGGAAAGGGTTGTTAAGATCATCCTTCCGGGAAAGAGAGCGGGCAACGGTTTCAGACGGTTTCGAACACGGAACCGATAGGTCCTGAGAATCTGAGAATAAATTTTTATATATTAATTTTGTTAAAACTAAACACAACTTATTAATTATAGCGTTGGAACACTCTGAAAATTTCTCATCGATTCGATAATGATCTCTGCTGTTTTGAATTTATTCAAAAATTGTGAGAAGCCAATCATGTGGCAGCTCCAAAGTGAAGTCGAGGATTCTCGGCCGCTTCGATAGGCTGTGCCACAGCCACAAGAGTTCGTTGTCAGACATGGCGGCTTCTACGCTATGCAGCAGCACAGCAGACGCAAAAAGCTTCGCGGCGTAGCGCCATCCCTCTCGGGCGTTCCGCGTCCATTTCTCCGCTGCGGACGTCGCCTTGGCCTCCTTCAACCTCCCCACACGTCTCTTTGAGATTTTCCGCTGGCGTGGGTGCGGCCAACCTGTCTCGCGTCCTGAGGCGCAAGCGTGCTGGTGGCCACAAACCCTTCGACTGCGGCCGTGGATTGAGGCGAAGTCGACCCGCCACCTTGCCTGCTTCCGGTGGCCGAAGAAGGCTGTCCGAGGCGCGACTCTCAGGCTGAGGGTACTGTGTGGATCACCAAGGCTGTAAAAATCTGGACATGGCGACGCAAGGCACCGTTCGCAGCGAGTCCACGGAGGCGTATGTGCCGATGACGGAGGATGTGGTGCACATTCAGGGGTACTTGCACAAGCGAACAAAGGACATGCGATGGCAGAAGGTGAGGCAGCGGATGGGGAGGAGACCGCGGCGTAGTGCGATGCGTCTCCGCCGCCGCTGGCTTCGGATGAGTTGCCGAACACGCGCTTCTGACGCTTTGCTATTGCCTCAGAGATGGTTCGAGACCAATGGCTGCTTCTTAACATACTACAAGAGCCGGAAGATGACCAAGCTGCTAGCAGCGCTCAATCTGCCGCAGGTAGGACGCCCGTGCAGTGGAAGCGAAAGCGAAAGCCAAGCCTCGTAGAGGCGGTCCGTTCGTAGAGGTGACTGCCTCGGCCTCATTTGGTGGACGTTGCGATCTCACTCCAGGTCGGGGAGATCACCCTGTTGCCAGAAAATGCCGACGATCCCGACAACGATGGGACGCTCTTCACCATCGAGCTGAAGTCAAGGATATACACCTTGAAGGCGCCAAGTAGAAAGGTTCGTGCAAGCATCGACACGCCGCGGAAGCACCAAGCCGCCCAACCTGCGGAGCTCATCAGGACGCGGGTCGTCTTGCCACACAGAACGCGGAGAAGTGGGTGGAGATCCTCAATCAGCTGAAGACGAGCGGCACAGTGGAGATTAGCTCGAGTGAGACGACAAGAGTCCCGACAGCCACGCTGGACGAGCGTACCGAGTGGAAGAAGAACGCCTGCTTCGGCTGTGTGTGGTGCTGCTGAGGGCCGATCGAGGCGCATGTGGGACTTGAGATGTATCAGCGTCGTCCGATGCGGCGCCGCCTGTGCGCTGGCGATGGCGATGGCAAAGTCGTGTGAGTGCATATCAACAGCCTATCTGTTCCCAGTGACGTCGCGGCGCCCAAGTGCCCGCCTGCGCGCCCGTGACAGACGGATCTCCCGCCTCGCCGCGCTTCTCCAAAAATCGCCGAACGCCGCATCTTCTCTCGCGGCCCTTGGCCATCAGTCGCTCCGGCCTCCTCGCAAGATGCCGCGCAAGAAGAAGAAGAACCGAGGCTCGAGCGCAGCCGACGCCCCTGCCAGCCCTGCCGAGCATCCTGCCGCCCCCCATCCGCCAGTCCACTCGAAGCTCTGGAGACGCGTGGAGCGACGGAGGGGGGAGCGCTCTTGGCCGCCCGCCAGAGCCGGCGCAGTGGCAGGTGTGCTGCCCTGCTGCAACTTTCCGCTGGGACAGCTGCCTCACCCCAGTTCCCCCAGGCTGCAGCACGGCCCTGGGCGGC
Source organism: Pinguiococcus pyrenoidosus (assembly GCA_019677205.1). Taxonomy (NCBI): domain Eukaryota; class Pinguiophyceae; order Pinguiochrysidales; family Pinguiochrysidaceae; genus Pinguiococcus; species Pinguiococcus pyrenoidosus. The sequence goes on along the minus strand of JAAMXY010000119.1, from coordinate 12,469 downwards.
CGCGTGCTGGTTTACGGGGGCTACAGCGCCGCTGTCCACTCGGATCTGTGGCTGTACGACCCCCGAAGAGGCGTGGGAGCCTGGGAGCAATTGGAGGTGAGGCTCGGAGGCAGTGGCGGCAGTGGCGGCATGTGCTCAGGGCGCCTCAGCAGCTTCTGCGTTGCAGGTTCGTAGCGGCGACAGCCCGGCGGGGCTGGTCATGGGCCGTGGCTGCTACGTGCCGAGCCAGCAGGGCCTCTTTGTGTTTGGAGGCACCGACGTGGAGAGCGGCGAGTTCTCGGCGGTGAGTTGTTGCATGGCAACCCAGTGGCACGTGGACGGCATCAATCCTGAACCCCATCTTGGGCCGGAGCAGGATCTCTGGATGCTCCGCGATGGCGCGAGGAGAGCGGGCAAGCATGACAGAAGATGGCGAAGAGTCAGTCGAGACGCTGGCCGGCCCGGCCTAGGCGCGGCGCCTCCTCCGAGAACCAATTGTGCTCTGTGTGCTGCCCCGTGGAGTGCCCCGCCGGAGACGACTGGCGAAGGCAGTATTTTTGTGCATGGCGGCGAGGGCCAGGACGGTAGCCTTCTGGGCGACGCTTGGCTGTGGCTCTTCGCCAAGCGCGATGCTACGCCCCAGGCCCCAAGAGCGCATGGAGCTGGGAGGTGGATGCGGATCGAGGCGATGGCCGCGCGGCCGTCGGCAAGATGCTCGCATGTCTGCGAGCAGATCCGAAGCGGGCACGGTGGTGTCGTTCTCTTTGGGGGCACGGGCTACCTCGGGACGGGTGAGAGCGCCGACGAGGAAGCGGCTCTGCAGGCCTTGAACGACGTTTGGGTCCTCGAATCTGCCTGGGGGCTTCTGCGCACGGGTTGGGATGGTGTCGAGCCGGCGGACCTCACATCCAACGCAGAGCCTGAGCAGTGCTTCCTTGCAAACTGGTCGCAAGTGGATTTCACGGCAACTCCGGCGCCACTGCTAAGCTTGAGAGGTTGCGCCGGCGACGGCGACGGTGGAGAGGAAAGGAACCGAAGGGTCGGCCACAACAGCGAGGCCGCAGCGGAAGACGACGCCCTCTTTCCGTCTCCTCGATCGCTTCCCGCTTTGGTGGCCTTGCCCACACCCGGTCCGGATGGGTTGCCTCGCTTTGTCCTGCACGGAGGCTTCGGTCTCCGCGAAGTTCTCGTAGATTCAGCAGCTCCAAAGGACGAAGAGGAAGCTGCCGACGTCTCTGCCGAAGAAGCTGCAGCAGAGGAAGAGGAGGAAGGAGAGGAGAAGATGGATATGGGCGCGATCCAGGCAGCTCTTGAGGCCACTGAGGATGGCATGGATGTCGACAGCGTGGGTGGGCAGATTGATGTGGATGAAGACGACCAGGTGGACGACGGCCTTCGCATGGAGAATGAACGCTCTGTGTCCGGGCAGGCGAAGCCAGAGCTTCGTGACGGTCGAGATGATGAGGTCGGGGCCAGTGTGTATGATGGGAGCCATCCAGCGCACGGGGAAGCTGAACGAGATGACCGTTCATACGAAGGACCTGGCCCACCAAGCGAGGGAGGTATGCAAGTTGAGGACGAGACAATGCAAGTGGCGGTAGAGGAAGCGTTTCTAGACGACATGTACGTCCTCGATCTGCGCTCCGGGTGGCGATTAGTCGGCGAGAACTTCGCCAGCATCCCTCACCCGGGGCTGGAACAACAGCCGAGCCACGGTGGTGAGAGTCACGTCCCTGCGCAAGGGAGGAATGCTCACAGCCTGACCATCAGTCCTGGAGAATCTACAAGCCGTATGCTGATGTACGGTGGCTTCGACGGAACGAGCTTTTGCGGTGAGGTGTTTGTGGCGGATACGCGCGCCTTTGAGGGCCTCGTCAAGGCCCTTTATGGGGAGACCAGCAATGAGCCCTCTGAGCACAGCATGCAGTAGAAGCCTTCCGTCTTCGTAGAAGCCTTCCGTCTTCGTTTCTTCTTCTCGATGCTTTCTACCATCAGCTTTGCACCTGCTCTCTCGTATGTACACATGTTGGCCAAAACCAAACAACAGGAAATTCTACGGCAAGGCGGTGGTCTTTTGTGGCGGGCTAAGCTAGGCAACCTAGCCGGTGAAATGGAGACGCCCATGGTTATCAACATGCGCGATTCATGGGCAATCGTTGAGGTCTAAGCTTCGCAGCTTCTCCGCGAGGATCTCGAACGTTTGTCCTAAGGAAGCAAGACAAGAGCGGGCGCAACCATGGCATCAGAAACCCGGCGCAAGTTTTTGATTCGCAGCCGAGCGTCTCACCTCGCATGAGCAGCTGGAAGCGGACATACTTGCCCGTTTCCGCACCGAATAGCTCACCCGGCTTGCCTTTCACTCCCCGGCTCAGGAAGAAGTCAAAGCATGTGCTTCCGACGCCAAACGATGGGCACGACAGCCACAGATATGCCGGGGATGGCAGCGCGGTCTCCTTCGTGTACTCGTCAAGCACGGCGGCCCCTCGGGCTTGCACAGAGAAGCACTTGGAGTCCTTGAAAATATCCGTGAGCTGCTCCCACCGGCTTTGCATCTCCCTCCTCGCAAGCCGCAGGATTTCGTAGTCTGTCGTGCTCATGTGCTTCAATATCTTCAGCGCGCGATGCTGCGACTCCCGGGGAATCGCGCCACTGGTCCCTACGTAGTCGTGAACGCTTTCCGCGAGAGACTGGCTTTGGGTCATCGCCCATCCTATTCGGGTTCCGGCGTGGCCGGACACCTTTGACAGGGTGAAGAGCGCGATGCCATTGGAGCTCGCGACTTGATCTAGCAAGGACTTGCTGACTCCAGTGAAATGCGGCCACTGGTACGCAAAGTCGAAGACTGGGAGGCTATTGGGCACACTCTGCGATCGGATCACGCCGTCTGGGTTGTTGGGCGAGGTGATGAACTCGATGGCCTGGTGTCCCTGCCCGGACGCGCCGAGGTCCTCGGCCTGCACCCATTCAAACTTTGCCAAACCTTGGAAGAAGCTGACCGCCGACGGGTAGCCATTGTAGTACGGTGGTTTACTCGTGACGCGGATCGTGTCTTGGCTTTGCAATTCCCTGCCCCAGGCGAAGAGCGCGGCGTCGATGAGCTCGGAGGAGCCCACGCCGGGGACGATGTGCCACTCGTCTGCATCTGCGTTGCCGACCTCCTTGTGCAGCTGGCGGATCGCTTCGGCCAGCAGGTCGCAGCGCGACTCCAGCGCGATGCTTTCGGGCACACGGAAGCCTCCGTTCTCCAAGGCAAGCTTGTCGCATCCAAGCTTGTCACCGTAGCCGATGTGCTCGCTTGGGAGAATGGTCAAGCCGGCCTCGGGGTGGGCAACCCAGTACTCTTCGAAGATGTTGGGATTGCCTCCGGCAGCGTCGATGACGCAGTCCGTGCTATTCGCGGGGATCGCGGTCTCGCAGGAGTCTCCTTCAAAGCAATCGAAGCAGAGACACGTGCTCCCCAAGGTGTCATAGATGCCATGGTTGCTGCATTTTTGGTAGGCCAAGTCCTCCTCGGTGGCGGCCGGACTACAGTCATGCGTGGGTGGGAAAAAGCTGACCGCAAGGAGGCCACCGGAGAACAGGATGACGCTGAGGGCCAGCCAGAGGGCCTGTGCAGCCACGACCCGGCTGCCGTTGCCACACGGAATCACCGAAAGCGGCGACTTCGCCGCCTCCGCACCCTTCGGCATCAGCACCTCGCTCTCCCCCTCATGAGAGGGCAACTCATCTTTGCCTGCCAGGCACCGAGGCAGGGATGCAGGCGAAAAAATCAGCCGGAACAACCAGCAAACTCCCGCTTCCAGCGTGTACCTGTCTCCAAAGGGCCCATGGCAATCATCGCTGCGGATCTTGAGGCCCCCCAACCAACGCTGAGCCCCACTAGAGAGATCGCAGACGCTGGGAGCCTCTACGAGATGGGAAAATTGCAGTGCAATAGCTGCAAAGCGGCTGGAATTCGAATTGGCAACCCAGACGTGATCGTCGAGCGGGGAAATTCCTGCGCTGGCCGCCGTCAACGTGGCTCCGAGCCCCTCGCGCGATCAGTCGAATCCAAGTGGCGGGCCCCACGGCCGCAGAAAGCAACGCACTGTGCCTCTGTGTCCCGATGTTCTGCGGAGATGAGCGGTGCTGCACTGTCCCGTCACAGGGGACAGATCACGGAACTCGGGGCTGAGGCTCGGGAGAGTCCCTGCCGATGATAGGCTGAGTAACAAACGGCTGTTGAGAAACATAATTTTTGCCTCTTATAAAAAAATATAAAGCTGGGAGCTAGTGAAGTATTTTGAAAATGTTTATCGGTAAAGACCAATCGATCATCGTCGTTCGGGTTTGACCGTTTGCTGACGAGTTGTTTGCGGCCTGTAATGGCCTTTTTTGAACGCCTTGCGCGCGCAGTTGGGCAGGTGAGCGATTGGGGTCGGGCGCCCTCCTCCCTTTGCCAACCGGCATTTTGCGGATGCCCCTGGGGGGCCCGAGCGCTTTCGGCCAAGATGATGGACGTTTCGTCGCGCGCGAGGCTGAGTATCCGCTGCCAGAGCAATGACTCCAGCTGGGTGCGGACTTGCCGCATCAACTTCTTCAGCTGCACCAAGTATCGCTCATGCAAAGTAAGTCTGGTCTCTGAGAAAAAGATTGCCTGGGTGTACGCAAAAAGCATCGACGAGCTTTCCTGTGGCGCCGCCACGGGAGATCCTCGTGCGTTCAAACGAAACGGAGGCAAGATCTTTTTTGGTAACCCTTCGCCGCATCGCCGCAGAATGGCACTGGAATGGACGTGGACGTCGCGAAGATCAAGGAGCAGCTGACGCTGAATCTTCGGGAGAGTCCCGCGCTGCCACAGTATGAAATCGTGGACGTGTTCATGCGTGGCCGCAGCGGAGAGATGCTGCCGCTTTTTGAGGCAGTGGTATCTTTTGAGCGCCGAGATTTTGTTCACGCCATGGACAGTCAGGACGACTCCACCCCAGAATTCGCCCTTCAGCTCCTCGTCGACGAAGTCGCGGCAGCTCAGGGCCAACAGCGACTTCCGAGTCCTCCTTCACCACCGCTGGGTGCTTCCTCGCGGCCGAGCAGCCGTCGTGACGCAGGAGATGCTAATGCGAGTACGGCGAAAACGCCGCCCTCGCAGAGAAAGTCCAGGCCGACGAGCGCAGGAGAAGACTCCGAGAATCGCCGGGTGAACGGGAACTGTGCGTCGCCGAGCCCGTCCGACCGGGGCAGAGGTCGGACGCGGGATGCCGCCAGCCCCGGGCCTGCCGCCAGCTGCCACGCTTCTGGCAGGAAGATGTCCATCACAGCCAGTCCAAGCTTCGGCAGCGCCCGGAAGCGCTCGAGCACGCCTTCGCAACCTGTGCGAGCGGCTCATCCTCCACGCATGACGCACCGAGAGACCTGGGAGGAAAGCCTGAGGGTGAAGAAGGCCGGGCGCGGTAGAGCGGACACTGCCGACGACGCGGCGCCGGGGGGATCTCAAAGGCCCCCGTCGAGGCGTCGCAGTCGAAGCCGTCGGTCTCGGAGGTCCTCCGGAAGCGACGCGAGGGCGAGCCTCGCCAAGAGCGCGGGAGCCGCGATCGCGCGGGAAATGGCACTGAGCGTCAAGGCCCTCACGGAAGATGGCTCGGAAATCAGCCCAGAGAGACTCCAGGAGCTTCTGAAGATCGCCATGGACGCCGCGAATCTCACTCCGGAGGAGCTATCGTGGCGACAGCAGGCCTCCAAGTGCAACACCTACAAGCTGGCCAGCCGGAAGATCGAGAAGCTTGAGACGAAGTATTTCCGACTGATGCACGAAAGCCAGCAACTCGAGGAGATGAAGGAGACATGCGCTTCCCAGAACAGCCAGATTCACGTGGTGCTGGAGTCCTTCGCCCTCGCAGCCGAGGACCTGGCCGCCGCTGGAGTCTTGAACGTCACGACGGAGCTGTCCAGCAAGCTCGAAGAAGCTCGGGAGCAAGTTGCACGATTGGTGGAGGAGTACCGCTCGTTCCCGTCGCAGAATTTTGTGGAAGCTCTGAAGAAGCTGTTAGCAGTGCGACCATCGATGGCAAGAGCTCGAGTCAAGTACTGCCTCGATCTTTTGGCGAGAGCGGAAGAAGACGTTGAGAAGAGGAAAGCCGACGTTGCGAAGTCCCTTGTTGGTACCGAGGCCGACCTCGAGCTCTGGCGGCAGCGTCGCGAGACGGCGCCGGAATTCGAAGACGAGGTCGAGCACGAAGAGGAGGCTTTCCTCGAGGAGGAGCGCGAGCGGAATGAGCACTGCCTGAAGGCGCTGCGGTCTCTGATTCCGACGGACATTATGGACCTCAAGGGAGACGCTCTGCGCCACGCTGCTGCGCACCCGCCGTCGTACGCGGTTCGGACCAAGGACACGCCGGGAGGAGATCCCGAGCGTGACGACGAGGCCGTGGAAGAAAGCGAAGACGTAAGGCAACCAGAACCTGTCACCTACACGAGGGCGCTTTGCACCCGCCTGAAGAGCAAGCTCCTCGAATGGGTGGTGACGCACCCCGACGACATTGCGAAGGCGAACTTTCTCATGGGCGAGCACTCGCAGGATTTCACAGCCTTCTCAAGCTATGATCTGCGCGAACTGAGAGCCGTCGCGGCGGTCCTTCCCAAAGCCTTTGCGCTCGACCGGGATGGTAGGAAAAAGGAATGGAGGAAGACCTTCTTGCTGCACATCAAGGGTCTGGTGCAGAGGGAGTGCCAGGAGCAGGTGCCCGGACCGTGGAACCCAGCCGAAGGAAAGCGGGACATGATCACCTTGCCGGCTCTCGCGGATCATGATCTTGTGCACGAGGCGTACTTCTTCCCCACCGACGAGCAGATGGACGAGCTGGAAATCAAGTTGCGGCGTCAAGTGGCGAATCTAGATAGCGTGGAGGCAGAGTCGCAGAAAGCCACGGGTCACATCCGTCAAGCAGAGCTCAACTTCCAGGAGGCGCTAGCAAACGCACGAAATCCTCAGCTGATTGCCGAAATGGGCAAGGATCACCTTCGGGTCGCTGTCAAGGAAGCAAAGCTCCAGAAAAGTCGGAAAGAGAAGGCCTCTAGTCAGCTGCAAGCACGCCTGAAAAGGCTGCGCGAGCTCAAGCCGAAAGAGAGCCTTGCGACGTTCTTGAGCGAGCTCCGCGCGATTCGCGAAGCCCGGGAGAACCAGTGCGCTGAGAAGCTGGTGGACGGACCTTCGGATAGATGGTCCCGGCTCATCCGTGGCCCTTTCAATCCCGAGCCAGTCATTGAGATCCGGAAGGTGGAAATTGTCAAGAAGCTTTCAGCAGAGGAGGAGGCGCTTCAGAGAATGCAAGAGCTCGACAGCCACTGCAGGAAAGGCTCCGCGCAGCAAGCCACGCGTGCCCCGACCGGCCTACCGGCCGCACCGGCCGTACCGTCGTTTCTTGCCGAGCTGAAGAGCCGATCAGACGCGGTGGGAAATGCATCTTCAACAGAGCCCCGTCCTCCCTCGAGCAGGCCGGCCTCTGCAAGTGAACTGCTACGTACAGGCGCAAAGGGGCCAGATGACCGGGACGCCGCGGTGGTGGAGCGGCTGGAAGTGCCGGTGCACCGTCGAAAGCGCAGCGTTGAAGAAAAGTACGGCGACTTCATGGTTGGCCTGAACCGCATGCTGTCGGCTGGAAGCCAACCAGTGGCTGGAAGCCAACCCGTGGCTGGTGCTCCAAAGAGAAGAATCTTGTTAACCCGGATGGAGAGGTCCGTGAGCACCTCTTCGGAGGACGCCAGCCCAAAAACGGCGCCGAGCGTGCACGCGAAGATAGATGGGCAGTTCTTGTCGAAGCTCGAGGGCATGTTTGCGTAGCGAGCCGTGGCTCGCTACACCCCTCCGCTATTGGCCTAGATGCTCGCAGCGTAAGATGCTCGCGGCGTACGATGCTGACGATGTATGTAATCGAACGTTTTAGAATTGCATCGCTTCTATTCTTGCAAAATGTGCCCGGCTGGTCTCCACTCCTTGCGCACGCTATCGAAGCTTCAAAGCCGCCCACGGTCCTCGGCCGGACGCATACCTGAAGAGGCTCAGGCCCACCTGCACTCCGAAGAAGGCCGACAAGGCCCACCACAGCTGCCCCAAGGTCCGCACGCCGGACGCAAATCCCAGCGACGGACCGGAGAAGTAGGTCTGCGCAGCGAGGACCAGCAGCGTGACCCCGGCGCTGACCCACATGGACACGGTCGACCACCTCCAGTCGGACCCGCCCATGACCGCCGCATTCGTCGGGTACGCCATCCCCTTGAGCACCTGCGCGGTCAGCACGGGGGGCATGATGCTCAGGACTGCCTCGCGGACGCTTGGATCAGTCGTGAGACCGTGCACGAGAGGAGTGCGTCCGAACCATGTCACCAGCACGATGCTGCTGCTGAGGAGGAAGCCCATCTGGATGCCGAAGGACACGACTTTTCTAGCTCTAGAGGGATTCTCGTTGATGTATCGCGCGACCAGGGCTTGGACGCCGACGGCGATGGATTCTGCAAGCTGCGTGATCGCCACGCCCAGCTGGAAGCACAGGGCGTAAGCGGCGGCGGACGCGGCCCCGAGCTTTGCAGCCTCTCTTCCGACCACGGCGTAGGTGACGATCTTGCCAATGCTGCGCGCCAGGACCAATGTTCCGGAGCTCATGTAGCTGCGCGCTGCCTCCCTGACCACCGAGGAGCGCATGGCCTTCCTCGCATCCATCGGCGGCAGTCTTCTTCGCAGCTGGAAGAGCATGGGCAAGACGGCAACGTGACCAGCTGCGACCGTCGCAATGGCTGCCCCGGCGGCCCCAAGGCCCGGGCAGGCCAACGGCCCCAGCGTGAAGCCGAAGACGAGCATGGCGTCCAGCGCGATGTTCGTCGCGACACCGATCAAGGTCCACATCATGGGCGTGCGCGTGTCGCCGAGGCCCCGAAAGATGCCGTTCACCACCACCAGCAGCGCCGCCCCAAAAGATCCAAGGGCCCGGATCCTCAGGTAGCCAGTCGCCTTGGCCGCCGCGGTGCTATCCGCCGCCAGACCGAAGAGAGAGATGCACGCCGGCGCAAAGAACAGGAAGAGTAAGCCCTGCAGAACGCCAATCACCGCTGCCAGCGCCAGCGCCGCCTGGGCGCTGGCCGCCAGCTCCTCACCCTTCCGCCCGGCAACTAGCGACACAGACGTCTTCTGCAGCGGGTCGTTGCTGAGCTTGGCGGCCGTATACAGGGCGTTGGAAGCAACGCCGGCGGCGGCCAGGTCGTCCGCTCCCAAGCGGCCCAGGAACGCCGTGTCCGTCAGCGACGCCAGCGGCTCCGCCGCGATGGCGAAGAGCGCCGGCACGGCGATCCGGGCGAACTCGCGAGGGACCGACGGCGGCGGAGAGTCCTGGGAGAGCGCCTTATCGTCCTTTAGCACAGCCAGGCGCCACTCGGCCGCCCGACCTCCTGCCAGCGGCGCTCTCAGCCCATGGGTGCAGCGTAGGGTGAGGAGCAGCAGTGCGGCCTGGAGAGCAACCATCGATTCTGGCGCGGAATCGGGGGGGCTCCGGCAGCAGATCTGGATCTGAGGATGAAAAATGGCGGGAAAGTCCGAGAATTGAACTGTCCAAGTACGTCTGTCTGCGGACGGAGACGGCGTTGGCCATGTTGAATCACTATCGAAAAGCTCCCTCGCTCACTATCGCTCCTGGTCTCCCGCCGTCTGCGGGATCGGGAAACCAATCTTGTTTTCAGCATCGGCCGCCGCCTACGTGGCACCGATATTCCGCTGTGGCACAGCGGCTGCAGAGTCCTTCTGGGAAGCAGCGACGCCAACGGCGGAGGGCAGCAGTGGGGAGCTCTTCCAGGGCCCTCTCTGGCCGTTTTGATCAGCTGCCCACGCGGCGCGAGCAGCCGCTGCGTGGCGAGATCCGAGGCCATGGCGCTGGACCTGCGAACGCGGAGGGAGCCTGCAAGCGCCCTCTGGGACCCTTTCCACACGCAGCCCCTGAAGCCCAGAAGCCTCCTGGTCCGCCACCCGGCCCTCCTGCTCCACGAGGCGCGGCTGGAGGACTGCGAGGCGCCGCAGGCCACCAGCGCCGGGGCGCTGGAGCTGGCCCCTGATGGCCCGTGGGCCTCCGAGCGGGCAATGGACAAGCTGGAAGGCTTTGGAAGAAGCATGGGCTCTGCCTTGCCGGTAGGCAGCCGCTGCGTGACGATGGGCTGGATGGCAGCGTGACTGACGCCGTGGCGCTCTAGTACTACTTGGCCATCGAGGTGGTGTGGCACACCACGGTCATCGGAGTTCTGTGGCGGTACCGCCCGATGGCCATGCTGTCTCGGACATCGGTTGGTCGAAGGTACGGCGGCGCCTAGCCGTCTCGCCGCAGCCGTGGCAGACGCTGAGCATTCCGATGGCTCCCTGCCCTAGAATGATGGAGCTGTACGGCGGGTTGCAACAGCAATGGATCAGATTTCGCGGGATTCCGCAAACGCAGCCGGGGTACACCGATCGCTTCTTCCACACGGACTTCATGTCCAACTACACGGAGAGAATCTTAGAGTCACGATACGGGGTACGGCATCCGTGCGCGTGCCTTGCGTTGTGAAGTGATGCGTGGGTGCCTCACAAGTCGACTACCGCCGCAGACAACTTTTGCCGAGTGGTTGATCTTCAACAAGGCCACCATCTACATGTGGCCAGTGAAATACTACTGGGCTACGGTACGCTGTCGCTGCTCGCTTCTACGCACCGGCTTCACGCTACGCGGCCTAACAGTCTCTTTGCATGTCCCTTTCCTGTGGTCAGCTTCTTGCTCAGCCTTCCTCTGAAAGGTAGGCTGACTTGCGGCAGCTTCAGCTCCAGCTCCAGCTCCAGAGCGAGACCAGTGGAAATCGGCTTCTTGTGCGGCGCCCCAGTTAAATGATCAACTTGTTCCTGTCCTCCGCTGTCCTCCGCTGTCCTCCGCTGTTCCTCCGCTGTTCCTCTCTGCGAATGAGGAAAGCTTTCAAACCTTTTCCCTTGTCTCTTCCCCTTCCGCCGCTCCTCCTCCTCCTCTTTCTTCATTCCTTCCTTCCTTCTTTCCTTCTTCGCCTCTTAATCCATCTCATTTCCGCAGCGCTGCGCTTTCCCAACGCTCCTTAGTAGTTCTCCTTCTCGATCGCCTGGGAATTCTCTCCGATGAAGACGCTCGCCTTCTCCAGGATCTCCCTGTTCGCGTGGAAGGTGTTCAGGAAGGCCGGGAAAGGCGTTTCCGTTCCGGACTTGGGCAGAGGCTGATCATCGGCAACGGCGATGATCTCTTTGTCAAAGAAATCCACCGACATGCCCAGATACCACGACAGCTTCTCTGCTCCCTTTGGCTTGAGCGCAGCTTTGCTGATTCGCGATATCTTGTCGGACTTCCGCATGTGCACCGTGAGACCAGATTCTTCGCAGCGGCGGCTGGTTACGACTCGGCCGGCGCGGCCAGCACCCGCTTCGCCCTTCGCGGCCGGATGCCACTTGATGGTGTGCCACGTGCAGAGAAGCAGGGCGGGGTCCTGTGCGGTGCCATCCGGCGCGTCCGGGTCCGGCCATTCCTCGGGGCTCAGGCCCGACACCGCCGGCGGCCACCCGGATACCTTCACCTTTTTCTCCCACTTGTGGATTCGTGATTGCACATCCTTTAGGTACCCCAGAGGGAGCGCATCGCCCGCCTTCAAGTTCGTTATGGTGACTGTCCTCGCGCCCTTGAACGTGTCACTGGAGATGCGCTCCTGGAGGTGATCAAACATCCCTTGGCTGATCCCCGCTCTCAGCTGCTTCGTGTGCTGCGAGCCACCCGTGTTGCCCGAGAACGAGTACCGCTGCTGCTGGCCATTCCCCATGGTCACCGCCGGCAAAGCCGCGGCAAACTCGATGCCCTTGGCATACGCGATCAGCTCGTCGAGGACGTCGGCGGGGGTCTTCGTCCTCGTGCGCTGATCGTAGTAGATCAGCCACACGAAGCGCGTGCCGTCGCAGAACTCGCGCATCAACGACGGCCCCGTGAGGGCCTTGAGCTGCAGCAGCCGCATTCTCGCGGTGGCCTCCTTCCCGCCGATGCCTCGTGCGTTCTTGTCCTGCTGCATGGACGTCCACACGATATGCAAGTTTCTGGGGGTGCCGCCGATGGGCCCTTCGCTGTACGGATCCGCGCAGTCGCCAAGGTCGATCACCTCCGGCTCACTCTCCGATTCCGAAGCGGCAAGCTCGCCCGGTGGGGCCTGTGCGTCTGCTGCTCGGGCGACTTCCTTGGCAGTCGGACTCTTCGTTGGTCGACTCGTTGGTCGATGGGTTGGCTTCGCAGTAGGCCGTGCAGTGGCCCGCTGCGCAGGGCTCTTCTCCAATTCCTGTACAGGCGGTGGAGGCTCCAACGGCCCCCTGTCTTCAGCGGCACCTGGAGCAAACGGCGGCTCCGCCCCTGGAGCCAACGGCGGTTCCTTCGCAACCACTTCGCCAGCGCTCTGTCCCGAGTCTCCCGAATTCCCGGCGGGTTCTTCCCTCGCGCCGCCTTCCTGC
>JAAMXY010000118.1:0-35549 GCA_019677205.1 Pinguiococcus pyrenoidosus | reverse complement strand
CAAGCGCCTGGAACCATCTCCGCTGGTTCCTCAGCTTGACGCTCACGGTCCCTTTCACCGCGGAACTCGCGTCCTGACCAACCACGACACGGAGCAACGTAAGCGTTCGATGCCTTGGATCTCTTCTGTCTCTGATCGAGAGGACGCAGGCAACGTACCGGAGCCCCTTCGGCCCGTTCCCGTTCCCGTTCCCGTTCCCGTTCAATCGCTGCCGCTTCCTGATCATCAATCTCGTCGGATCTTTCCTCTTTCTTTGCCACTGAGCGGTCACCTTCGCCCGGCGATGCGGCCCCGGCCTCACTTGCTCCCTCGCTGCACCTAGGAAAAGAGGTAGAAGACGCAAACTTAGGCCTTGCGCACCACGCACAGCATTGGGAACCTGGAACTCGAGGCAAAGCTCGCTGAGCAACGGCGCTCTGCTTCAGCAAAACCTACCCGAGCGACGAGCCGTCATCCAGCTGTTCCCCTGCATCCCCGAGGGCATCTGCGTCCGTAGTTTGCACAGATTCCGCCATTGCTCAACCGTACGTTGATTTGGTCATTCAAGCTGCAGATCGATTTGACTTTGCAGCCCGTTCCGCCCGCGGAAGCACCGTGTGCTTGGGAAGGACGAAACCTTCAAGGACCAGGCTTGTGCAAATGGAAGCGTGGAAGCGCCCAAGCCTACCAGACGCGACGCCTAGCGAACGGCATTGTGCCTCAAAAGACGCGGGAACGTGCTACGGCTACTCAAACAGTACTTTAAAATAATAATTTTTATATTCATGACTAAAGTAAACAGAAACATTCATATATTTTACAAATGCTTTAACATCAAAAGACAATTTTCAAAATATCAGCTGATACCGGATTCTTTTTCGTGGAGCATCAGCTGACACAGAAGTGACTCAGCAAAAGGCGGCGGAGGGGCCTTCGGCGGATCGCCATGACGGCTTCGGTGCCTAGCTTACTACTCTCTGTGGCGATGCTGCGCTTCTTCGGCTACGGTGGCACCGTTGGTGCACTCGCCTTGGGTGCCAAGAGCACTCCACGAGACGTACGCGGATGCGGCCGACTGTTCTTCCAAGCTTCTCGGGGGATCGCTAACGCTTCTCCTGCAATTCTCGACCGGTGGATTCTTTAGGTGATCGAGGTCTGTGGACCAAACAAGCTGACCGGCAAAACCGCCGTCGTGACGGGGGCTACGAGCGGTATCGGACTCGAGGCCGCGAAGGTGCGGCGAGCCTTCCGACGTTTCACAGAAGCTCGTCGCTCGTCTGATCCGGCCTTCTGTTGCTCGTTCCGCTAGACCTTGGCCAGCTATGGTTGCAAGGTGGTAGTCTGTGGCCGAAACCAGGAGAAACTGCAGAAGGCGACGACTGAAGTGCAGCAATGCCGTCGTCCGGGGGAAGAGGCTCCCGAGGTCGTGCCGGCAACCATGGACCTCAGCGACCTTAGTTCTGTTGCCGCGGGAGCGGAGCAAATCAAGAACGCCTGCGACAAGATCGATCTCCTGGTCCTCAACGCTGGCATCATGGCACTGCCGGAGCGCAAGGAGACTGCGCAGGGCTTCGAAAAGCAGATCGGGACCAACCACTTTGGCCACTTCTACCTGACGCAGCTCCTCCTTGACGTAAGTCTGTGGCGTCCAAGAGAATCAGAGTTTGTCGCGCACTGGGTTCTAAGCCATCCTGGCATCTAGCTCGTCAAGAAGGGATCGGAGCCACGAGTGGTGACGCTATCGTCTTCAGCGCACGGCATGGGCTCCGTCGACTTGGAGGACATGCACTACAAGAACGGGAGAAACTATGCGCCGTGGGAAGCATATGGGCAATCGAAGCTTGCCAATCTTCTCTTCGCCAAGGAGCTCGCGCGGCGTCTGGAAGGCACGGGCGTTCTCTCCGTGGCCGTACATCCTGGCGTGATCAAGACCAATCTCTGGCAAAGCGACAATACGGCCGGCTGGACATTCACCAAGTTCATCTCCAACTTCATCGCGAACAAAGATGTTCCTCAGGTAATGAGGTTGCATAGCTGCTCGACATGGCTGGCTCTCTAATCCAAGCGTTGCGCAATTCAGGGCACCTCGACGACCATCTTTGGCTGCGTTGCGGACGACCTCACGCCGGGAGCCTACCTCGAGGACTGTAGGGAAAGTACGCCCCGTCCTGCCGGCCAGGACATGGACATGGCTCGTCGTCTCTGGGAAGCCACGGAACAGCAGATCAACGACGTGCTGAAATCGTCAGAGCCTGAGACGAAGGAAGCAGCCGCCACGACAGTCGCCTAGACCAAAGACTTTGCTTATATCTGCTTTTTGCGCTGGAGACGGCTGGGCTGGAGGCGACGCCTTCGTTCTTTTTGATGCCTTTTTCTTTGGCTCGGGATGAGTGGTTGGAGCGCGCAGGTTGCTGACCAAAGGCCGAACGATACGACGAGGAAGGAACCTTAGCTTTTCGCGATGTCTTGGTAGCGCTGCGTCCCACAAAACTTGAAAAACCCAAAGTCGCAGGCCGAACGAAAATCCGAGCAGCATCCCCGAAGCCGTGATCAGCTTCCCCGACCTCATGATCAGCTGATCGACGCCTCGCTTCTCTGCGGCAAAGATGCGGCGAAGATTCCAGGCGCTTTTCGCCATATTTGGTACTCGGGACGCGTTTGTTTGGCTCTGGAGAGTCTTTTGGCGTACATGAGGATTCCTCACGAGGCATCGCGGCGACGTCTGGCCTTGCTCGCCGCACTGGCGTGCACTGCAACCAGTTTTGCCGCTGTTCCGGCAGCTTCCAAGGACGACGGCTCCTGTGAAAATCCCGCATTCACCCCAGTGACCGTTGTGACGCCTTTCACAGTCATAGAGGATGCCCACCGCGTCCTTCACCCATGCACGGTGGTTGAAATGGCAGCACGCCCCTGCCCGCATTGCCTCACTCTGCGCATTGCGGATATAGGGAGAGGTCGTCAAGTCCGCGCCGGACTCTTACACAAGGCTTCCGGTCTATGGACACATGCTGGCGGACTTTATAGACTTTGAGGACACGCAGGTGCTGGAGGAGAAAGGATACCTGGAGTTTATGGCCGAGCATCTGCGGCGAAGGGCTAGGCTACGGCGCGCAGAGGGAGCGCCACAGGACGAAGTCGACGACGCAGCTGCGAATTTTGCTGTGGAGTTGGGCCAGGTGGTTGGACTACGCCTGTGGAGCCTCGTGAGGACTGCGTCAGTCCGCGCAGAGCAGGGGTTCGGCAGCCGGGATGCTGCGGTGCGCGCGGATGGGACGGTTGCCGACGCATCTATGCAGATGGCCCACGTCGGCGCCAAGCAGCTGATCTCCTTTGAAAGCGAGACGAGCCTTGGCCTTGCGCAGGACACGTTTCAGGCGTCGCGCTTTCGGCATCGGCTGCTGATCTCCTCTCTAGGCATGGGAGGCAGTGTGCTGGAAGGCCACACCGTGGAACCCATATTGGATGCAAGGATCCCGAGAGATGCGCAACCTAGCAGCCGCGAGGGCAGCAGCAGCAGCAGCAAGGGCGGCAGCAGCAGTAGTAGCAGCAATGCCCGCCATTACCGCCGCAGCTTTCGCGTGATGAGCTACAACATATGGAACGTCAACCCGCCGTCCTGGCACCGTTCCAAGTACGAACGGAGGAAGGAGTGGTACGCGAAGAGGATGCAGCATCTCGCGCGCGTGGTGAAGGACAGCGATCCAGACATCTTGGGCCTGCAGGAGGTCCGCCTCGATGAGACCATGCTGTCCCTCCGGGGGGAGGCGTTGATCCAGGGTGGCTACCCGTTTGGAGGATCGGGCGTGCCCGAGAGGAGCCAAGTCGCCCTGTTGGCGGAGCTCCTGCCGAGCTACCAGTTCTACTGGCAGCCCGCGATGACCTTGGCAACCGACTCGATCGGTCGGCAAGAGGAAGGACTGGCAATCTTCTCCAAGTTTCCTATCGTGAGTGTCCGGTACGAGCCCCACCAATCTCGTGCCTCCACTGCGATGCTTTGGCTGCAGAGGGACTGTTCTCTGCAGCCACTTCGTTTCCTCGCTGACAGGCTAATGGAACGACGCTGCAGGTATGCCTTGTTGCCGATGTTCCCATCGGATCCAAGCGACGATCATCAGCGGCTCTTGCTTGTCGCCCGCATTGCCCTGCCGCCCGTCGCCGGCGAGGAAGGCGCTCGCGAGGAAGGCGCTCCGCCGCGTCATGTGGAAGTGGTGGTGACGCACTGGAGTCTGTCGGAGGCGGCGCGACTGCAGGCAGCGGAGACCACCTTGGACCTCTTGCAGCCCGGCTCGGTCCTTGACGAGGGCGCTGACGCCACAATTCTGCTGGGGGATCTGAATGCCGAGCCAGGCGAAGCCGCCTTGGCCAAGCTTGTGGGAGCGATGGGCGAGGACGCAGACACCTTCGAGGATGCTTTCCGACGCGCCAGCACGGAAGCGACGGGCGACCCGGGCTTCACCTTCCCCGTCAACGCCCCGAGCAAGAGAATTGACTACATTCTCGTGCGACCCAGCACAAGGCTGCGCGACGAGGGCCTGACGCTGAGTGTTGCCAACTTCGCGATCCACGGGAAGGAGCCGGTGGCCAGCAAGGCCACGCGCTCCAAAGACCATGTGCTTGACTCGGACGCGGTGAGGTTCAGCAAGGTTCAGGATGATGCAAAGGGTCTGCCTCAACGACTTGCAATGCAGGAAATCTGGGCAAGCGATCACCTGGCCGTGGCTGCCGATGTCACGATCTCTACGATCCCAGGCTGAAGCACAGCTGCAGAGTGGTGGATTCCTGGGGTGTCAGGTTCAACCTCTTTCACGGCGCCTTGTCAGCTCGGACCTTGGACTGCGCCCCGCAGACGAAGATGAGGGCTGCGGCGCTGCTAGTGGCCTGGGCAGCGCAGAGCCATGCGCTCGTTGCGCCGCGCTTCGCCGCCACCAGAACGGAGGTACGTGGCCTTTTTGGCCTCTGTCCGAATCCCAGGGCATGCGCCTCCCCTGCGCTTGGCCGCAGGGGCCGATGCGTCGTGAATGCCTCTGAGGAAGCTACGTTGTAGTTGTGTGGTGCTGTGGCAGCGGAAGCTGCGGCAAAGCGGGGTCTGCCGCGCCTGAGAGCTAATCGTGTCTGTCCGTAGCCGCTTCTCGCGACCCCGACGACGCAGGTGGAGCTGCCCATCAGCAGCCGGGAGGTGGCCCTGACGGAGCCGCTGGGGGCATCCGTGACCTGGCGGCAGCTGGGCTCCTTTGAGGGCGTGCTGGCGAGGCAAAGCAAGGGGGACAAGCTCGATCTTCCGCATGTGACGGTCGCCGTGCTCGATGGAGAGTTCCTGAAGAGGGATCAGATGCTCGACGCGCTGGCCATGTGCATCGCCAAGCACCCCTTCCTGCGCGCGCGGATCTCGGGAACAGGCCCCTTGAGCCGGAACAAGATCGACAACAACATCCGGCTGGGGGCGGACAAGAATCCCCTGTCTTTTTCCACCATGGACGAGGAGCTGTCTCTTCGGGACATTGCGCACTCGGTGCTCCGCAGCAGCAGCGAATGCAAAGCCGGCGACTTCGAGGATGCCTGGCGCGCCTCCTTCGACAGTGCCCTGAACGAGTGGGAGATGGAGGTGGCGACAGGGCCGCTCTGGCAGGTCTCGTGGATCTCCTGCCCCAAGGGCGACGGAAGCTACCAGCACGCCATGGTCTTTCTGTTCAACCATGCCATCAGTGATCAGACGTCCGCGCACACGCTCATCAGAGACCTCTCGACGTCCCTAAAAATCGCGCACGAGGGCCGCGTGCGAGCTGTGGAGGTTGTCGAGGGCGCGCCTCCCTCGGTCGAGGAAGCCGTTCTGGGAGTGAGCCACGAGGCCTCCCCAAACGTCCTGAGGGTCCTTCCGGGATGCGGCTTTAGCACGCTCCAGTACAGCTTGCTGCAGGTCTGGCATAGTCTGCAAGGAGCGCCGCTGCTGTCGCCTCGGGTATCGTTGTTGAGCGCCTCGGCCAGGAGGCGGAAGGGATATGGCTTCAGGAATCGCAACACGCGCGTCGAGTTTGAGGTTCTGGATGCCGGGCTTGTGAAGGAGCTGGTCGCAAGGTGCCGGCGAGAGGGAACGACCGTCACGGGAGCGCTGGTTGCTGCGGTCTGGCGTGCCGCCGCCAGAAGCATCGAGACTCCGTCCGAGAAGGTTGACAAGCTTCGCGTTCTCATGTCGCTGGACATGCGCCGATTCGGCCAGGGCGAAGGCGATTGGACGCAGGCGACGATGGCCTGTGCTGGAGGGGCCACGGACTTTGTTCTCAGGGCGAATCCAGAGACGTCAGCTTGGGATCTCGCTCGCGAAGCGCGAGCAAGGATTACGGACTTCATCGAGAGTCCTTGGCTGCCGCAAGAGAGCGTGCGGCTCTTCGACGTTGGCAGCAGGATGCTGGACATGGTGCAGATCGTCAAGTCAGAGGGCCGCGACAACCTGAACACGTTGGGCAGGGCGTACTCAGTCGGAGTTTCCAATGCCGGGTTGTTTAGCAAGGGCCCTTCAGCTCCGGCGGATCGCTGGGCCGTGCGGAACGTTTACTACGGCACCAGCCACACGCACACGGGCTGCCTTTTCCAGCTTTCAGCAGTGACTGTGGAGGGAAGCCTGTGTCTTACCTTTCAGACTCCCGCCCCCATTGTTTCCGAAGAAGGTATGTGACCACATTACTAGCCTGGATGCATGTACCACAAGCAGGGGTTCTCATTCCCATGGCTTCGTCGCAGAGGCAAAATCCTTTCGAAGTCGAACCATGGCCGAGCTTATGGAGAGAATCAGCTCGTGAGAAGGAGTCATGACGATATGGCGAAGCGTAGGAGAGAGATTGGTCCAAACGACCGGACGAACGGCGTAGTAGATTGAGTACCAGTGCAGAAGATGTGCTGACGGGGCTCTGGTGAGAAAATGGTCGTGGTGCGAGCGAGCTTCGCATGTTTCATATTTCCGGATGAAAAGTCTGCTTTTTCATCTTACCGTTTCTCTTGGGTTTCCGTATGGGATTGTGAGCGAGGCACTCTCTGGGAACACCACATCCCTAGTACTCCCACGGTCGTTGGGGAAGCCTCGCTCGCCATTCCGGGCCGCAGACGTGTTTCGCAGCAACGAAGTTAGCGCAAGGTGACACCAGCCATAGACGGTGCAAGACGAAACCGCACTGTGGACGAAGACAATAATTGCTAATGTGTCATCCGCCAGTGGCCCTGTGAAGCCACGCTAGACGATGCGCAACGTGCGCACGGAGGCAAAGCAGCTGCTCATCGGCGCGAAACGACACGAGGCAATCTAGAGGGCTACATAGCAGGCTAAGACCGAGTGTCACCGTATCCTAGTGATTGCAACGCTGAAATCGAGTATTTGAGGACGCTTGCGTCTTCGATTGTGCCTGGGAGGATGTAATCCTCGCCTGCAGCAACGGCGCGGAGCACATTCCTAGGACTCGCAGTCAGCCACGGCAGTGGCAAACCCCGCGCGATGCCAACTACCTACCTCAGTATCTTTCCGCTGCGGGTTTTCGGAAGAGTCTTCACCACGCGGCACTGCTTCAAGGATGCAACCGCGCCGATGTGCTTCCGAACCTGTCGCGATTGCGAACCAAAGTCAGAGTTAGCCGCAGGCAAACCTGGCGTTCGCCACGACCCGCAACCTCGTACCAGGGCCACCACCTCGTTCTCCGCAGTATCGGCCGACACGTCGCTCCCGGCGCCGAGCACGATGAGGGCTACGGGAACATGTCCTGCGTGGAGGAAGACGCTTAGAGTAGCGTCATCCAAGGAGAAGAGCGTACCGCGACTGGGTACCTTTGAGAGCGTCTGGCACCGCGACGACGGCGCACTCGACCACCTCGGGATGCTCAAGCACGGCCTCCTCCAATGCCCCTGAGCGAAAGCGGTAGATGCGACGAACATCAGACGAAGCTACGATCATCCATCAGACGGTCCCTGTACCAGTCGCGAGCCGATGGCCTGCCACATTGATCAGATCGGTTGTGCGTGCCATGACATGGACGTATCCGTCCGTGTCCACGTGACCCGCATCACCCGTAGCATAGTACCCATTCCCAGAGCCTGGGGGATACTCGCGATAATACGCATCGCGGAAGCCTTGGTCATTGTCGTAGAGCGACAGAATCGTCCCTGGCGGAAGCGGCAAGCGGATCGCGAGGTACCCTTCCTTTCCCTCCATCGGACCTTTCGCGACGTCTCCCGTCTGCAGACAAAGGCGTGAGCTTGCGTCGCCAACACCCTCCACAAAAGTTTGCGATCGAACCTCCTCGTCGATGACGCGGAGATCCCATCCGGCAAGAGGCCTCCCACAGGATCCCGCGCGGGCTCCAATGAGGTCATCCTGAAAGCCCGTGATGGGCCAGCCAGTTTCTGTCTGCCACCAGTGGTCGACGATGCCGACATCTGGCAGGTGCTTCTCCAGGAAGTGCACCGTGTCCGGATCGCATCGCTCGCCGGCCAAGAACACCTTCTCAAGACTGGTCACGTCGAACTTCTCGACCTCGTCTAGATGCGGATCCGCCTTGGAGAGGGGCGCCCGTTGAGGAGAACATCTCTGCCAAGGCAAATCAAGTAGATCGTGACAGCTCCCCTCTCCCCCAACTCACCTGGCGGATCGCACGGACGGCGGTCGGAGCAGTGAACAAAGCCGTGACTTCGTGTTTTTCGATCAGCTTCCAGTAGGAACTTGCATCCGGAGTTCCCACGGGCTTTCCTGGGTTGGGAGCCCGTCAACCAGCGAGTCGGCCGGATGAAGGGAAGACGAGGAAGCGACGCCACGCAGCCGCACGTACCCTCATACAGTAGAGTGGTGCAACCTTGCAGTAGCGGCCCAAACACTGTGTAGCTGTGGCCCACGGTCCATCTGGGAAGTCGAGGTGAAGACAGCTCAGCTCGGCTTCCTCCTTTTTACAGTACTGTAGTTTTATGCGCCCTTTCCTACTTCGCATATCCCCTTACCCGATGTCTGAAGCGCACCAGTACGTCTCTCCTGGTGTCATGCCCATGAAGTGGTCCATGCTCCACTGGAGGCCAACTACGTGAGTGTTGTCTCGAAGCACACCTGGAAGGAAGAAAGGTGAGGTTGCGGAGTTGCAGAGCGGACTCCGCCCGTCCGAGCGAGTCACCTTTTGGTCTGCCCGTCGTGCCACTAGTGTACAGGATGTACAAGGGATCGTTGGCATTAAGCGCGACGCAATCGCAAGACTCCTTTCTTTCCATGGCATTGGCCACTAGGCGTTCGTAATCATGCCTCTCCACCCCCTTGGCGGAACGCGATTGGCCCTCGGCGTAGCCTTCTGCGTCGGCGAACTCGGTTCGGTCATGGACGATGAGATGATTGAGTTTTCTCCGTACGTCCGGCTCTTCCTCAAGCATATCGATTGCGTCGTAGACCATGGGCAGGTAGGGCAGCACGCGAGCCTTTTCGATTCCGCAAGTGGAGGTGATGATCGCCTGCGGAGGAGGCGAGGTGGCGTCAGATGCAAACCAGGGAACAGAGACCTGTTTCCAGCTTGGGCCAAGGCAAACCTTCGGCTGAGCATCTCGGATCCTTGCGGCAAGCTCGCGAGGGGCAAAGCCGCCGAAAACGACACTGTGAATAGCCCCGAGCCGGTTGCACGCAAGCATAGCGACGATCGCCTTTCAGGGAACCAAACATGAGTTGCTTCGGAAAGAAAAAGTGCGCCTCAGTGTTCCCTCCTCTCACCTCCGGAACCATCGGCATGTAGATCACGACTCGGTCTCCTACAAGCGACAAGAGATACATTCAGCTCAGCGTCCCCAGTTGACATCTTTGCGGACATCACCCTTCTCGACGCCAAGGCTGCGCAGCCCGGCTGCGCAGGCTTCGACTTGCTGCAGCAGCTCCTTGTACGTGATCTCGCGACTCCTCCTGTGGCGCCTCTCAGAACTAGGGTCCATCAGAGTCCACGCAGGCCGACGGGCTCACCCTCCGACGTGGCTCTCGTACGCAATGGCCGTCTGGACGCCTCTGCCGTGCAGGACCTATGCATTCAAGTTGATGAAGCGGAGGAGCAGGAAACCCACCTCTGTTGCATTCGAATCCCACCCCCACCTGTCTATCCACGGCGTTGTAGCACATGTTGACTTCTCCATCGGGAAACCATTTGTAGAAGGGCGCCCGAGACGCGTCCAAAGCGACCTACATCCAGCACCAGGGTCCGGGATTTAGCGATATGGTCCGGCAGGGGGATACGGGAGCGAAAAAGGTCCGGAAAGGAGCAGCTGAGGTGGCACCGCCGGACCTGCGGTTCTCGGATCCACGAGACCCTCTCTCGTGCATAGTCAAGCCAGAATGCTTCCTTTCGTCGCAGGCTCTGGCTCATCATGGCGCTGTAGGCGGCGCTGTCTGTGACGTATGTCCTTGCCATCCGGCGAGCAGGGCCATTGAAGACTCTCATCTCGCAGAGCCTTTGGCTACCTAGCTAGAGAAAGTGCCAAAGTCGCTAGTGGAGGCCCTTGACCATTGAAAGCACAGAAACTGTGGCGATTCTGCGGGATTTCTCGACGAGGTTGATCTTTCCTCGGCTATCGCTACTGTATCACAGCAAGATCAGCGCCGTTCTGGATCCTACCCAATGCCGAGGCTTTACTGCTGATTTTCCGTTCCCGATAAAAATAATTAGTAACGCGGTTTTATAGTTTCTTGATGCAGTTTATCCGCGCGTAATACGCGCGAAGAACGGGAGCATATCCAGCCGACGCTGGCAACGCCACGATTCCCCTCCGAAGGGCCGCGAAACCGCGCCACATACTCATTCTGTGACGTTCACTGCCCGACACAAAGGACATGGCGACAGACCGTCGAATACCTGGCGAGAAATCGGCCCCCAAGGCCGCGTCGACCGCGAAACCCAATGGCTCCAGGCGAAGCCGGAGGAAAGCCCGCACTCGACAGGAGGCCAAGGGCGCTGAGGCGCCCAAACCGCCAAAGTCCAGGCATGGCAAGGGCCACAGGGGTAGCCGGAATAGAAAGGCGACCAGTGATCTCCAGACCAGCGTCGCAGTGGGGCAGCTGAAGGACCTGCTAGGGGTCCAACCTAGTCGGACAGCGAGCAAAGCCGACGAAAATCGGACGCCAGCGCCGCCTGTGAGCTCCAGCGGGCTCACGCGAGCGGCGCAGGGTCTTCCTAGTGTGCCAGAGGCTGGCACAACGACCAATGGCTCGTCAGCGGCGCCACGCACGCAGCAGCTTCGGGTGCCAAACGTGTCCGAGCAGCAGCTGGCGAACCTGAACATCGATGCGGAGGAGCTCATGGCCATCCTGCAGAGGCAGCAGGGCGGCCACGATGCTGCTGCCCAGCCAGAAGCGGCATTTGCATCGCCATGGGGCACTTCGGGGAATGCCCAGCGGAGTGGAGCACAAGGATTTCACTCTGGTTCGCAGAGCATAGGCCGTGATAGGAGACATGCTGCTCCTGGACCGAGTGTCCCTCGGAGCCCGGCGGCTCGGCCAGCGATGTCGGTGCAGGCAGCGCAGAGGGAAGGACAGGAGGAGCAAGAGCGGCGAGCCCGCGCTGCGTCCGAAGCTCGTGCGAAGGCCGAGGCGAGAGCTCAGATAGAAGCAAAAGCTCGGGCGTTGCTAGCAGCTGCAGAGGCACAGGCGCGAGCCGAAGCGGTACGGCAAGAGCAGGAGAAGCAGCGGGTGCTGGAGGAAGGGCGAGCCCGCGCCGCAGAGCAGGCAGTGTCCCGCGAACGAGAGCGCATCCGCGTCCTGGAAGAGCAAGCTCGAGCCGAGGAAGCTGCTCGAGTTGAGGCAGCGACAAAGGCCCAGGCAATCGCAGATGCGGATGCTCGCATGAGCGCATTGCTTGAACGCGCGGCACGCGCTGAGGCCTTGGCAAAAGCACGGGAAGAAGTGGAAAGGGAGAGGGTGCAGAAGGAGGAGGCCGACAAGCAGGAGGCACGGGAGCGAGCACGAAGGCAGAAAGCTGCGCAAGAAATGGAGAGGCAGAAGAAGATGGAGGAGGACGAGGAGAGGAATCGGAAAGCCGCGGAGTCGCACCGAGTCGTCGAGAGTGTGGAACCACACCGGGTTGTCGAGACCGACGCAGGGACGGCTGCAGGAAAGGAACTGACAGATAGTACGGGGCAAACAGAGCAGTCTCTTGAAGCAGCTGAACGGGGTGTTGGTAGCAGGGCATCTGGACAAGTGGACGCCAACGAAAGTCACACCAATGGCGATAGCGTCATAAGCGCAAAGACGGCAGCTGCCGAAGCGACGGCGCCTGCACTTGAAGAAGCGACACGTGAGGACGCAGCTCTGGACGCAGCGGGAGAAGTGGTCGCAGCAGAAGTGGTCGCAGCAGAAACAGCAGAAACAGCAGCAGCAGCAGCAGCTTCGTCCGATGATGCAACCGATGGCATCGCCGGTCTGTCCTCTCAGGCTTCTGTGTCGGCTTCGGTTGACACTGCCGATGGAGAGGACAGCAAGGAGGAGATAGAGGAAGACCCTGCGAACACGAAATCAGAATCGAAGCGCAAGAGCAAGAAACTGAAGAAGAAGCGGGCGCAGGCTCGCAAGAAGGCCGAAGCACGAGGAGAGCGGGTACGTCTTGCCGCAGAAGTGCAAGGTTTCCAAGCTATTCAAAGGATCCAAGTGCCTTTGGCTCACATGTTGTTCGAATCCAATAGGCAAGTGCGCCTTCCCGGCGAGTGAACTTTGGAACGTGCATGGTGTGTGAGTTCGACGTGGAGTGTTCACCGGACACTGTGCCGGCGACCGGGGAGTATCCCCTTGGGCTTGGCTCGGTGGAAGTCGCGAGGCGCGAAGTCGACGTCGCGCAAGTCGATGAAGAACGACAGCACCGCCTGCAGCATCGGTTCACTCAGCTACCCAAGAAGCAGAAGGCTGTGCTCGGCAAGAGCAACCCTCCTCTGGAGAGCCGGCAGTGGGACTTCCGTCTTGGTGTGGACAACCCCCTTTTCCCTCGCCTCTCGGAAGCGGAGCGCAAGCAGCGCATCGACGAGTGCGGCGCGGCAGATGCTGACCAGGACGTGTCCGCGACCGATTCCGCGTCGGATTTGGATCAGATCCGTCGCAGTCGAAGGAAGGTGGGCTGCTCGTGCGCATGGCTTCGCTTCAAAGACCTTCGATCGCAGTCTGTGAAGCAGCTCCGAGGCCACCTGCAAGACCTTGGCCTGAACAATGTGACCAGTGGCTTAGACAAAGACCACATCTTGGACCACATTATCGAGTACTATGACAACAATGGGTGCTGTGGCGAGAACTGCCCTTGCTTCCTTGAAGGCATCCCCTGCCACGTGGAAGTGTGCTCCTGCGGGTCTCTGAAGGATGCCCTTCAGAA
The DNA here is from genome assembly GCA_019677205.1 of Pinguiococcus pyrenoidosus. Classification (NCBI taxonomy): domain Eukaryota; class Pinguiophyceae; order Pinguiochrysidales; family Pinguiochrysidaceae; genus Pinguiococcus; species Pinguiococcus pyrenoidosus. The sequence continues at coordinate 22,230 of JAAMXY010000118.1, read as the reverse complement.
GGAGAGGCGCCGGCTGCAGAATCGGGAGCAGAAGCGGCTGAAGCACAAAGCTGCGAAGGAGGCTAGAAAATCAGGCGCCCACGGAAGCGACGAGGCGGATTTCGGAGGCGAAGCACATCGAGCAGAAACTGCGGGAGAGGACGGCGACCAGGACGGCGACCCGGATGGCGACCCGGATGGCAACGGAAGGCCGATCAATGACGCCGATCCACCCCCGCAGGACGGTGATCCCGATCCCGGCTCCGCCCACCGCCGGCGTGCAGCTGCTGGGCTGCAGCCTCGGTACCGTGTCCAGTCCTGGTGCGGGAACGGGGTCGGGGTCGTGGACTTCAGCTTCGCAAAGATCGACGCCCATCGAAGACTGTACGCGAATGCCCGGAAGGATGTCGAGTACAGCGACGAGGCCCCCTCTGAAGTGTAAGCCTGCGCGTTAACAACTGCCAGCTGGTTGTGGAGCATATGTCGCAGCAAGATGAAGCGCTTCCGAGGAGGAAGGTTGTGCGCTGGTGCTCCCCGGAGGCGGTTTTGGAATGAACTGTGCACTTCTTCCATCCTTCATAACCATTCTGATTGTGACTTGCTGTCTATCTCTGCCATCGGATTGCGATTGATGTTGATGGGATCGATGGCGTGGGGCACATCGCCGTCTTTGCTCTCGTCCTCGGCCGTCTGGAATAAGCGCTCGGGATGCGACAGCAAAGCATTCGGAAAGGCTTTGCAAGCGAATCCGTAGGATAGCCGTGCTTCCACGAGTGTGCTCTTGATCGGTTGCAGTTCTTCAGAGGCGTCGGACATCTCGCGAAGGACGTCACGTACGCATATGATGAACCGAAGCGGAACGAGAAGGGCCTTTTCCGCGTCGTTGCCCAACGGCGCGAGCTTCTCGGACTCCAGTGCCCTGTTGATGATCTCTTTCGATGCTCTATCGTTCATGAGCAGGACGATAGTCTGCGTCGCCAGGCCGAGGTTCTCTAAAGGGTGGGGCGAAACGTGTGAGCCGCGTGGGTAGGCCCTCAGAGCTGCTTTGAGATGGCGCCTGCGAACTTACTCAGGTACTTTCGGTAGATCTTCATCGCCGTGTTTCCGAAGATATTCAGGCGTAGGAGCAGCGCACGCAGGGAGCTTCTATTTCTATGGCGCGCGTGCGATAACTCCCGATGAAGCTCTGTGTGAGCCTTGACGATGGCGTCCCACTCGTAGAACAGCTTCTCGGCGCGTCGCTCGGGAATCGCTGCCTGAAGCGGCTTTCGCAGCTCTGTGTCGATGGCGCGAAGGAGCGCCAGGTCTCCGCCGATCATGCCCACGAGCTTGAGCAGCTCGACCTCCGCTTCGCCGGGCTCATACTGGACCTCCTGAACGCTCTCCTCCCTCGCCTTGTAGGGCGTGATGAGCTCCTCATCGGAGGAGTCGGAGAGGTAGTCCTCGCGCATCTCGTGCAAGTCGCCGATCAGGTCCCCGTCTTGGTCCCGCTTCTTCCTCTTCTTGCCCTTCCTCGTCCCGTCTGGGTTCCTTGATCGCCGCTTCCAGCAGCAGCAGCCCACCGCTACGGCCAGCACCACCACGATTCCAACGACAAACAGCAGCCATGGCAGCGGAAAGGTGACGCCGAAGAGCGTGGAACCTCCCGGGATGCTGTCCATTGCCCTTTGGCCTTTGGGAAGAGCCGGCAGACGCCTCTCAACGGTTGCCCAGCCCCTCCGCTGCAGTCCCGCAGGGCCACGGCTCGGGGGTTTGGAGTTTCCTTCTCGCCGGCACGCCGAGGAGCCGGCGGAAGGGGGGATTTCCTTGGAGTGTGGGGAAGGGGGGGGACGACGTCGGGAGGCTCGGGGGCACTCGGGCGCGCCTTGACGTGGGGGTTTCCGGACGCAGCGCGGCTTTCCTGACCCGCTGGACGAGCCGGCCGCTGGGCGACGCCGCGGAAGTTCGTTGAGGGAACGGCAGGCTGGACAGAGCCCGCAAGCTGGCCTGTGGCATAGCGGAGAAAATGGGAACGATCCAAGTGGAACAGAGGAAACGAGTTTTGGTGCGGATTCATTCTGAACCTCTGCCAAAGCTTGTTCCCCGCGTTCATGGCAAGAATAGATCGCGGGCCGAGGGACCAGGGAAGGGTACCAATATCATTGCGGGAGGTGATAATGGTGAAGAGCTCTAGGCTCTAGGCTAGGAAATCTACAAAAATATATTTAATGAAGTTTGAACTTATGAAATTATTAATGACCAACTTAGCGTGAACAACAGGGCCACACGTTCAGTAAATTGAAAAACAAATTATTCAAAATTTCAAATTCTCAAAATCTCAAAATCAGAAATCTCCGCAAACAAGCAATAGAAAAAAGGAAACGTCGCTGCACCACCTGTACATCCCCACTGGTGAAATCTGCCACGGATTGGACTCAAGTTGCGGGAACGGCCACCATTGGTTGCGGTTCGGCCAACCTCAATGATGCATCTCCCGCAGTGCTGACCAGCGCGTGGATAATTGGATCGCTTGGGCTTGCTTGGGCGCTTTCGAATCGAATCGACGCTTTGAAGGACCACGTGTGGGAGTGATTCAAGTCTCGTCAGCTTGCTTTGCAGGCGAGGGATTGGCCGAGATCCAGCATACGTCTGCTCCGCATGTGAACAGCAGGAGAATCCGCTCGCAATGGGCACATAGGACGCGTCGGTTCTTTTCTTCCTGGAGCTTGATTTGGACTTGAGGTTGTCGCCAGAGAATCTAAACCACGTACTTCCCTGGTGCGCTGTCGAGGAGCCAGTGGTCTACGTCGAGCGGGAACCAGCTCATCGCCCCAGCTTGCAGACACGTATTCGTCACCGTGTCCATTTTCGTCACCTGGTTTTGGCGCCGCGGGCCGGCGTTCGTCCATCCGGAGGATTGGTATCTGTCCCAAGCGCCCGTTTTCGCCCGGCCCGCGATCCGGTATCCGCGCCATGTCTCGTGTTCGCGCTTACGCCGCCCACCTCCCGCCCGGGTCGGTTTAGCTTGCCACGCCGCGCCTTTCAGCCCGGCGGACATGCGGTCAAGTTGAGATGGCCGAGGAACGACCGCGCGCTCTGCGCTGGGCAGTGCTGCTGCTCGGCGTGCTCGTGACCCTGGGCGCGTACTACTGCTTGGACTTGCCCGCGGCGCTCCACGAGAGCCTGCGAGCGCGCTTTGGGGCGGAGCCACAGCTCGGCACGCCGCACACCCACGACTTCTACGCCTGGGAGGTGCCCGGCCACTCGGTGGCGCGGAGAGATGCCGAGATCGAGTGGAGCAGGAGCGGAATCGCCACGGTAAGCCGCGCCTTCTCCGCACTTCTGCCGCGCTCGCTTTCCCGAGGAGGATCCGCACCGCAGGCCTCCTCCCGTGCTGATTCGCGCGCCGACCGCAGGGGCAGGTGGTGCTGCAGGAGAGTCTGCGACGGGCGAAGAAGTCCGAAGGGCCGGAGGCCGGCGAGGCCGGCCAGGATGACGGCGCTTCTGCTGTGAAAGATTTCGGTGCGAACGTCGACGCGACGGGGCCGACCGACGCGGACCCGAACCAGGACGCCCGGGCGCGAGACGCGCTGCGTCGTGGCTCGGGGGACCAGGACCAGGACTCGAGGGGCGATAGAGACGATCAGGGCCAGTACGGAGAGCAGGACCAGGACGACCGAGGCAGATACGACCAGTCGCAGTACGGCGAGAATGGGCGGTCGAGGCCCCGCTCCGCAGACGACGGGTCGGCGGCGAAGGCGCAGCCCCAGCAACCGCCCCCCGACGATAAGACGCCGTCGCCGCAGGCCGGGAGCGACGGCGCAGACGCCACTGCGGACGCGACAGGCAGTGACGTCAATGCTGGGGACGACGCCGCGCCAGCTGCCGACGATGGGGACGCCGGTGCCGTCGTGCCGGCGGATACCGCCGACGACGGTCCCGCTCAGCCGTCGTCGGACGACGGAAGCGGTGCGCCGGCGGACAACGGAGGCGGCAGGCAACCCTACATGGTGGTTCAGGGCGGAATCGGCTTCGAGGTCTGGTTCAACCTGCTCTACTCCGTGTACAGCGTGCCGAACATCTTCCTGCCGTTCTTTGGCGGCTTCCTGCTCGACCGGATTGGGATCCGCCTTTGCATTGTGATGTACGCGTTGATGGTGGCAGTTGGCCAGATCGTCTTCGCTCTTGGCGTGTCCTTGACAGACCCCGGCCTGACGCTCCTCGGGCGAGTGATCTTCGGCCTCGGGGGCGAGTCGCTGGCCGTTGGGGTCACCACGCTCGTCAGCACGTGGTTCAGCGGCAAGGAAGTTGCGCTGGCGCTTGCCATCAACCTGTGCATGAGCCGCGCTGGCTCGGCCCTCAACGACTGGCTCTCGCCGGCGATTGTCAATTCCGTCGGAATTGAAGCCACGGTGTGGCTGACCGCCTTGCTTTGCTTTGTCAGCGTCCTCTGCGCATATGTCTACGTGTACGCGGATGCGAACCCCCTGTGCTGCATCGCGTTCCTCGAGGACCTGAAGTCGTTCGAGTCGCGGAGGCAAGTTGACCCTGCCGGAAGCATCGTCGTGCCCAGCGCCGCGATGCACTTCTACGGCGGCGCCAACTCGAGCTCGCCGCTGGTCGTGCCGGAGCCGGAGCGACGAGTGGCCGAGGTGGCCACCGCCGGCGGCGGCGGCGGCAGCAGCGGCAGCAGCAGCGGCAGCGGCAGCAGCAGCAACCGCCGACGGGCGTACGGGAGCGTGGGAGATCGGCACCCTCTTGACGTCACGAACGCGACGTACTGGGATCGGAAGCGGTCGAATGCGCCTGCGGGGGCGGAGAAGCCGCCCCTGGCGCCAGGCACCTTGGAGTTCCTGGCCATGCACGCACCGGCAAGTGCGAGTCCGCGGCTGCGGAAGATGAGAACGTCCTTCCGCGACGTGCGCCGCTTCAGCGAAACGTTCTGGCTGCTCCTGCTGTGCTGCATGCTGCTGTACGGCTCGATCGTGCCCTTCACGAACATCAGCCAGGGCCTGCTGATGCAGCGATACTACTACAACAGTGTGCCGTCCTCCTTCTGGACGGCAAGTGACTGCGATCGCGTGACTTCCGACGCGACTGCGGAGCTGCTGGCCTACTGCGCGCAGATCAAGGCTGATAGGAGTCATGTGGGGGCGCTCATGAGCGTGCCGTTCATTGTCAGTGCGATTCTGTCGCCGATCATCGGCTTCTTCGTGGATCGCTTTGGATTCCGATGCGACTGGTTGACGGTCGCGCCGATGATCTTGCTCTCCAGCTACTCCATGCTGCACTTCAAGCTGGGCTCGCCGCTGATTTCCATGATCGGCGTCGGAGTGGGCTACGCCATCACCGGAGCCGTGTGTTGGCCCGCCGTCCTGTGCGTGGTCACGGCGGAGAACCGGGGAACGGCCTTCGGACTGATGGCGGCCTGCCAGAACTTTGCCCAGGCCCTGGTGCCCGTCTTTGTGGGTATGCTGTTGGAGCATGCCCTCAGCCAGGGCGCGCGCGACAGCGACGAAGCCTGGGGTGGCGTCGTCGTGCTCTTCATGTCGCTCAGCGCGTTCTCCTTCGCGGCGACCTTGGCCCTGAAGTCGCTGGATGCCCAGATGGGCTACTTCCTGCAGGAGCCGTCGATCCCCGCCAGCGAGTTCGAGAAGGACCTCGAGAGCGAGAGGCCTCTTGAGCGGCCGGTGCGCTTCGTCTCGAAGGCCCCCGAGCCGCACATCGGGTACGACTGGGACTCCGACATCGAGTCCCAGATGTCCGGCCAGTCGCGCCGGAACACGGCAGCAGAGGAGAGCCTGTACATCGAGGAGGACGAGGACAACTTTGACTCCTCGTTCTACCGCGACCCGCGACCGGGCGCCAATGCGTACCCGAATCCGAACCCAATCAGCTTCATCAACATGACGCAGAGCGCAGAAGCGACCGAGTCGAAGGTCGACGAGGAGCATGCGGTTGCCCTGGCCCACCGGCGGGCCATCTCCTTGCCAGAGATAGCCAACGAGGAGACTACCCCGAGCTCAGGTAGACCGGGGGTGCGGCTGGGGGTCGGCCTGCGCGGGACCTCGAGCCGGCGGCTCGAGCATGGGATTGCTAGTCTGCGGGCGCCGCCGCTTTCGCAGGAGCAGGACGAGAAGGAAGACGTGGTGCTCAAGCCCATCCCTCGGCGGTCGCACGCGTCGGTGCCGGACTTTTCCAACCTGCAGCAGCAGGCGGGGGTAGCGGATCTTGAGGGCGAGCCGTTTTCTTCGCTAGCCCTCGAGGAGGAGAGCGTCGGGTCCATTCGATCCGTGACGCCGTACGACAGCAAGCCGTCGTCTCCGCCGCGCTTGTACACACCGACGTTTGACGACGTGGACATGTCCGGTGTGCGCGAGCTGTCGACACCTCCACCAGATGACATGGACTACTCGGACGTGCGCTACGCGTGGCGCAAGCTGCCGATGATCCACGACGGCGACAGGACATGACGAAGATAAGACATGAATGTGACGACGAATGCGTGCTCGTAGGGCCGCATCGAGAAGATATTCCTGGACTGATAGAGTGGCGTAGGTGGGTGAGAGAGTCCTTCCCGCTTCGTATTTTGTGCTCGCTCTCCTCGGCGTCCAGACGATTGTGTCCCCGTGGCGCTGTACGACGTAGAAGGCTTGTGAGCGAACCTCTGCGATCTTTTCTCCTGTGTTTGCGTCAAGGAAGATCAACCGCGCAGAGAGAAGTTTTGATTCAAGACAGATTGCCGTTTCAGCGAAGGCCAGATAGTGTGCTTGGGCGTTCTAGTAATACCATAGGTTTGCGTGGACGGGACATCTAGGTCTTCTTACACTCGAACATGCATGGATTCACAACCCCGGATATGTGAAGGCATCAAATCTCCTCACGGGCCACTTGTGTTGCTCTGCTCTTTCGTCTCCCTAAACATCCCCATGCGCCGCCGCACGGTCCTCGTCCTCAGGACCGTCGCGACCGCCCCTGGGTCGCCGGCGGCGAAACCAAGTTGGCCGCGGGCTGCCGCTGAAGCTGGAGGAGCAGGGAGGGATTCTTGAGCTTGATGATGTTCTGCACCTCCGAGAGCCTCGCCTGCATGAGCGCCAGCCGCGTCTTGAGGGAGTTATATCTATACGTGATGTGGTGCTGCACGGCCTCCTCACTGGAGCGCGTGAACTGGCAGCTCATGAGCTCGACAAACTTGTACTCCATGTTCTGGATGAAATCCAACCGCGCAGAGCCGTCTTGCTGCATCACGAAGACCGCGAGGTGGTTGTGAGGCTCCCGGATGCAGTTGTTCAGCATGCGAATCAAGACGTTCGGATAGTCCGCGAACTCCACCATCAGCTTCTGCTGCTCTTGGACCACTTGGAAGCCGGCTTCGTCAATCAGGTGCGCGTAGTGGTAAAACAAGTCGGCTTCCGAGCTCAGCTCCACCCGGATCGAGCTGGGCCGGGCGTCGTCGCCCTGCAGGAGCATCTTCACTTTGATCGCCTCCAGGGTGCCAACCTTCGCGGCCAAGGGCGGCGGCCAAGGGCGGCGGCGGCCAAGGGCGGCGGGCAGGCGGCGTTAGGCACCGAAGACGCGCTGGTAGAGCTTGATCGCATCGCACCTGACTGGGTCCGTCGCTGCTCTGCTGGACTCGGAGTTCAAACGGCACTTCTCTGTCGTAGATGGTGGAGAATCCGTCTAGACAGAGCGGGCGCAGGCCCAGAATGTTAAACGGCACTTTAAATCCGCGTGTCCGCCGCGCCTCCCAGCGCACCTTGGCAGGACGGGTCCATCTCCTCGATGGCGCTCATGTCGAAGGCCTGAAGGTCGGGCGTGAGACTGGGGTCGGCCATGCTCGAAGCGGAGCGCCACGCGCTTAACAAGGATCGGTCGTTCCAACGCCCTCCGCAGAAATGGCGGGAAAGTCTCCGCGGAGCCCGGACGGTTACGCGCGATTCAGTCGGAAGCGCGGTAGCCAATGCGATCGATGATTCACATTCAGAATGTGCAATCTGATCAATCGAGCTCCATTGAATCTCGCCAGCGGCGCAAATGGCGCTAAAGGATTGTCCTCTTCTGCGAACAAGTACGCTCGTACTGGACTACGAGGGGAAGCAAGGAGTACCCGTGGTTTTCACCGCTTTTGTCACAAATCTGACGTTTCATCTCGACTTCTCTCCGCTTTGCCTTCGGAACTTTCTAGTATCGCGCTTGGCTCTCGCTCTCTGTGCGAGTGCGAAGCTTGGCACCCCACCCTTTTCGTCGGCACCTTTTTCGGCGGCGTCGGTTTCCGAAGTCTTCCGCTCTCACGAAAGAAGCCCTCCTCGTATTCTGCGCGTTCCACAGCGTCCTCGAGTGCATGATAGAGGGCTGGGCGGCGCTTTCCAGGCCAGCAGGCATGGGGAAGAGACGCCAGCGCAGCAAGAGCGGCGAGCTGGTGGACCCCACGCAGCTGAGGCAGCGCGCAGCGGCGAGTCGTTCCCATGTGAAGGTCTCGAAGTGGCCTTTTTCACGCTTTTCTGGAGTTCTGATGCCCTAACTGTTCTCCCAATCTGGCACTGCTGAGAAGGAATTGGCCGGAGAGGGCTTGGAGGCGATGCTGCTGGCGCTTCCGGACGAGTTGCAGCTGGTGATTCGCGGAATTCTCTCCGAGGGAGGGAATCTGGAGGGCGTGGTAGGCTGGCTAGGGACGCAACGCTGCTGACGATCTTTGGCTAACGGACGCAAATGCCAGCTGTCCGCCGAGGAGGCAATCGGGGACGTTGTCGGGAGGAAGCCGATGCGTATCCTGAGGGCGCGACTGGTGCCCGGCCAGCGAGATGAGGACGACGAGCTCTTCTTTCCGCTGCTTGCACGGGGAATGAGCTCCTCCCAGTTCATCAGCGCGGTTTCAGAGACGGTAATGCCTTGTGCGAGAGAGCCGCCGCAAACGATCTGTTGCAGAGAAGCTAGAGAGCGCTGCAGGCTGAAGCAGATCAATTTCGCACAGGTGGTGGACATGGCGCAGGCGCTGTCGCTCATGCAGCGGATGTACCTCCTTTGCGAAGTACGATCGGCGACCAAGGCTTCTTCGCCATCAAAGGGCGCGGCCAGTAAGAGGAGCGCTTGCGAGCGAGTCGCCGAGCAACGGGGCCAGGGTGAAATGCCTCGTGCGCCGACCTCGGGAATCGGGGCGGCGCTCTTCGAGGCGGACCCTTCGATGCATCTGCGCTGCTCCCGCCCGGATCCGAACGGGGCTTGCTTCTTTGGGATTTTCTCGCAGATGCCAGAGCTGCTGGTGCTGGTGCTGTCGTTTCTCAGGGGAGTTCGACTTGAGCGAGCTCGGGCCTTCCTGCTTGTTGATCGGAGCACCAGGGCCGCCCTCACGGAGCGCGCGGGGGTCTTTCACGAGTTTTGGGAGGGCGTGTACGCCAGCACGTTCCCCCGCGAGCCGCTTCCTGAAGTGGGAGCGGGCAAGACCATGTTCGATCTACTACGGAAGCGAAACCGCTACAGCTGCATCGACTGTGGCGCGTTCACCAAATATGTGCACACCCTGTGGCAGCAGCCCGTGAAGCAACGGAAATCAACGCGGAGCGGCAGAAAGCGCGTGTGCGAAGCTTGCGAAAAGGCGCTTCCCAAGGTCAGTCTCGTCTCCGTGAGACGCTCCTGCCTTTTGCAACTAGAGCGGAATCTGAGTCATCCTGTGTTTCGATGCCTGTGTTTCGATGCCGCAGTACAACCTCATTCGGCTGGACCTTGCCGTAGTGGAGTATGCCATTTCTTCAACGGATCTTCTTAGGGAATGCCCCGCTTTCAGGTCCGTGCCCACGTTAGGTAGCTGCTTTCCTTTGGCCCACGTCTCGCTTGGATGAAGAGGGCCGGCAAGAAATGACATTTGCTGCTTCTCGTACCTACAGCCAGAACGGCGAGGTGATGCTCCTGTTGAGAAGCGACTGCCAGGCGATGGCGTTGCGCTGGCATCGCGGCGAGCATGGAATCCGCTCCGTAAGAGCTATTGCGGACAAGTACCGACAGCAGGGTCACGACGCGAACTCGTCTGCGATCTTCGCGTGCCGAAAGCACAGCTCGAACGCTGGCGCCTCACGGATTGCGGAACAGCCTTCGCAATCTCTTTCGAGCATCGAATCAACGTCTGACAGCGAGGCAGCGTCACCATCGAGCTTTGGAGGCTCGCCAATGAGTCCTAGGCCTCGACATGCGGTGCCGGGGAAGCAGAAGCGCCGCGGTCCGAAGAACAAGGACCGGCGCCGAGCTTTGACAGCGCACGAGCGTCAACGGGTCGCGGTGACGGAGCGGCAGCAGCGATGGGATGTAAATAGCGACCCCTGCTGCTTTGGCTTCAGTGCCTTGGTCCTGAGCGACGAGTAAGGCCACGGGAGGCCGCAAAAGGGTGTCGTTCGGTAGGTGAGAAAGCTCTGCCATTCGGCACCAAGGGGATACGAAACAGCAAACGAAACAGGTGTGCGAAAGCTTGGGAAGAAAGAAAAGATAAGAAAGGAAAGGAAAGGGAGGAGAACACGTCTGTTTCTGTCATCATATGTGGGCTTCACCTTCCAAGTTCTTCTCTCACGCCAACTTCTTCATCTTGCTTGCCTTGGTGGGAACGAAGAGATCCGCAATCGCGATGGAGGCCAGCAGCCCGTTCAAAACGTACGTCGACACGCACAGCACGCACATATCGTGCAGGATAAACCTGCGTCCCGCGGATTCGTGACCGACGACCCTTAGACCTTCGCCGCCTATTGCACCTCATTCTGCACCTGCTCTTACCTCAAGACGTAGAAGAGAACGACCGAAATGGCAACTCCTGCGATCGAGACGACGAAGAAGAGCATCTTGCTGCCCGCGGAGCCCAAAATGGCCGTGAAAAGAGGTTTCAGAACGAAGAGGGTGTAGAATATCAAGCCAAAGCCAGCGTTTGGGAGGTCTAGAAGGGAGTCTGGCGCGTGGAAGGGTGACAAAAGGGAAGGTCCTCCCTGTGTTGGGCCGCTGTCGGTGACCTACCTTTGGGTATCACGCCAAGCTTGCTGAAGATGTGCCCGTACTCGCTGGTGAGCACCGCGCTGCACTTCATCTCCTCGCTAATATCGCACAGGGCCTCGAACTCCGGATCCTTCCGCGCGTTGCCTTTTCAGACGGAGGCTCCGAAGAACTGGCGCTTTGCCACACGTCTCTCACCTCGGCGACCCGCTCTTCCACGTACAGCGCATAGCAGGAGAGAAGGATACCCCCAATCGCAAACGCCGTCTCGGCCGCGCGCACCAGCCCCATTCTGACCAGCCTTGTGCGCTGTTCGGTGGCCCAGCGTGGCGCAACGTATGCGTACAGGATCGAAATGGGTCACGGGTGGTGGTGAGTTGCGAGTTGCGAGTTGCAAGCTGCGCGTCGCGAGCGAGAGGACGAGGGATGTCCAAAACGGAACACGTTCCTGCTAGACTATACGAATCACGGCTCCTCGATCGTCGACGACCGGGGGGGGGCGGCCAGCGCGCAGGGAACTCGGTGCATCACCAGTCTCTATGTCGGCGCACTTCCAGCAGAACGAGCTTCTTCCTGCCTACGGATGTCGCCCGGTCTGCTATGATGTGCTTCAGCTTTCGCCGATCCACTCGATGCAGGTCCATGTGCTTGCGCCCGTCCACACGGGAGACTGCCCGGATCTGGTCCAACAGTCTTATCTGCCCGGATTCCTCGGCTGCATACTTCCTCCCATCGTTGGCGGAGAGGAAGTCCGTCACGCGCAAGTACCCTTCTTCGTCGCTATCCACCGTGACGCCAACGCCGCGCGCTCCAACTTCCAACATCACCTCAAAATCCTCAAAGGCCGGTCCAGGCTCTGCGGCAGAGCTCGGGGCAGGGGCAGCCTTCCCTTCGGGGGCTTGCTCCTCGCCATGCGTCGCGACCTTCGCATCGCTGGCATCTTCGCTACTCGCTCCTTTCACGAACTCGAGCAGCGGTTGCTCGGTTCCTTTCGCGCTCTTCGCATCATCTGCCGGCTTTTGCTTCGGTGGGGGAGCTGCGGAGCCGCTTGCCTTGCTGTCCGCGTGCAGCTCATCGACGGAGTTCTGCCGTATCGATGCGGAGCTCGCTCTGCGATGGCTTCCCGAGGCTCTTTCTGCGCCTGTTGTGCTGCTTGGACTGTCCTCGAGGTCGATCAGGATGCCCTCGGGGACCTCGTTCTGCACCACCCGCTGGCTGCTGCGCCGGCTGGATGAATTGTCGGACCCTAGAACAGGGTACGCGACAGCGACGGCATCGGCAGCGTGGATCACTTCATAGTCATCAACAATGTGCGCCACCGCGGCCTTGACGTCCATGTCATCCGAGCGCCTCGCCTCCACCGCAATGCGCGCCACGTCCGCGTGAACCTCCTTGGGCAGGTTCCGATGCACTTGCGTTGGATCCACTTCAACGGCATGATGAAAGGGGGAGAACGTCGATTTATACAGCGGCCCGTCCGTGCCCTTGCTAGCCGTGGGCGTGGTCGGCTTTTCGCGGCGCCCTGGGCGACGCGGCTGCGGGGCCTCCGGCTGAGCACGCCCCTGCCCCTGCCCCTGCCCTTGTCCCTGCCCTTGTCCCTGCCCCTGTTCCTGTCCCTGATCTTCTTGCTCCTCATAGAAGAGCAGAGTGGGCTGCGAGTGCCCCATGACGCAGCGCCGAACGACTTCCCTCCACGCGCCAACCACCGTCACCTTCGCATCGTCGCAGAGGATCCACGTCCGCATGCGCCGAGAGTAGAAATACGCCGTGTAGTGCCGGCCGTAGTACACGATGAAGCCGCGGAGATAGTGCAGCCTGTCGCTTCGGGGCGGGCGCTCCGGAACCCTGCGCACGCGGCCCTGCTTCATGTCCACGATGTCTTGGGCGGTGGCGAAGATCCGGTGGATGTCGATGTACCCTGTGATGGCCTCCATCACCTGTTGGATCTGCTCCTTCGGCGCATTCTCCTCCGGCCAGACACAGGCGATGCCAATCACGGGAGGCGCCTTGACCACGTAGCGACGCACGAAGCAGACTCCGTCGCATCTCGGGGGTTGCAGATGCTCCGGCACGATGCTCTTCTTGGGCATCCTGTCGTCATCGTCCAGGGACGGGCAAGACCTCCGGTTGCCCTCGTTGGCAATCGCATTCGAGAGGGCCCGGGACAGCGACACGCTGACGCCCCCGGCTTTGGCCGTCGCGGAGAACTCGAAGACCTCGTGCATGTACACCCGGAGGAAGAACTCGTTCGTGGACACGGGCTCCGACGTCGAGTGGCATTTCTGGCAGATCCGATGCTCGATCAGCTCGAGGCCCATGGCGGCGTGCGAGACGCACTCGGGGCTGCACGGCTCGTCCTCCAGGTCCGCCGCAGGGAGGCGATGGCTCTGGCCGCGGACCTCAACCACGTGAATGTGAACCAAGATGGCCTCCAGCGCCTCCGTGGCGTCGCCCATCTCGCCCACGTCAAAGCGCCTCTCGCGGGCGTACAGCTGCGCGAGCGCCTCGCGCAGCCTGTCCGGGGGCAGCACCTCGCCATCGCCGTAGGCGTAGTCACTGAACAGCTCGCGAAGCGGCCCGAAGAGAGAGTCGCTGTCCGCCTCTAGCACCGCCCTGGAGGTCAGGAGCCGCTCCCTGAAGCTGCTGAGATGCCACAGACACTGCAGCGTGCTGTTGAGGAAGCAGTTGTTCTGTCCACCGTCGTTGCGGAAGCCTTTGTGCTTCGTCTCTTCGTGCACCGAGAAGGTGCGCTCCAGATCCGCATCCATGTGCAGGTGAGCCGAGCTGGGCTGCGCGCCCATGTTGCGCGCGCTTAAGGAAACTCCAAAAAGACCGCCTCGGAGGGCAAAATGGCGCAACTGACGCGCGTGAACGATCCTGTGGCGCCGCTTCTGTCCGCCGAAATGGCCTCGTCTTCTCGCCGCGGTCAACTTGGCGGCCGAGGTACTCACTGGGGTACCAGGACGCAAGTGGCCGAACACCCGTGGAGTACCTTCGCGTACCTCTGGGTCATTTTCCCCTCCGGAGCGCTCCGAAGCCGTGCCCAAGGGCCCTGCAGAGGCCTTTTTCTTCTCTTCCTCGCTGTGGCGCCACCGCTCGCGTAGTGCTTGGCGGGAGGCGAGAGCAACTTTTTTTTTTCTCTTTTTCCGGAGCAGGGAAAGCGTCGATGCAGGCTTTGGTGCTCGTCGGGAGAGGAGACGCGAACAAAAATGAGAGGAAGAAGACCTCTGCCGCTGCTGCCGTCCGACGGGAGACCTTCTCGGCGCCGTGGCGAGAGCTATATCCTCATGAAACGACGGCAAGCTAGACAACGACGATCAGAAAGGGAGTTTGGATCCATCTACGACAAAAAGCACGTCTTTGGTAGCGTTGCAAGACGGCAGACGCGCGAGTTTGGAGAGCGTCTCCGCCGAATGGATGAACGGGTGCTGGCAGCGAAGAGCAAATGGCGGCGACCCAGCAAGATGCTCCCGCGGCTCGCTCCAAGGCCGCCAGCCACCCACCCCGCCTATGGCCCATCGTCACAGGAGCACGATGCGACCATTGCGGATGGAGATCGTCGTGTTCACGAAGCCTGGGAGGAGTTTCTGACGCAAGATGGCCATTCATACTACTTCAACGCGCTCACAGGGCAGAGCCGATGGGACCCTCCGCACCCTCCTCCTGATAGGAGGCTATGGTGCTCGCATGACGATGGACCATCCATGGATTCGGCCCCTTGGCAAAGCCCTGCGTTGCCAAGCAGCACGGAACCTCCTATCCGCGAAGAGCAGAAGCAGCTCGACTGCAGCTCCGACTTCGCCTCAGCCTTTGCGACGAGTGTTGCCAGTGCTGCTGTTCCCAGCGCTTCAGCCCAGGAAGGTGCCATTCCGTCTACCCAAGAGCCACAGGATGCTCAAGGGGATGCTGGACAAGGCGGGCCCGAAACTGCGGCCCCGGCTTCCACTTCCTCTCCAAAACCTATCGACGAGAACCCAGGTTTCGAAGGGGACTTCCATGCTCGTCTGATGTGGTGCGCGGCGAGCGGAAGACCCGACGCACGAGAGGAAGTCGGCTGGCTGCAGGCGACGACGGCAGCTCAGCGGCAGCGAATCACACTCCTGAGCATCCCTGAGGTTGCCAGCCTGCTGCGAGCCGAGCCGGAGGACCGAGATCGATACCTTTCCCTAAATCCCGACGTAGCAAAACGCCTGCTTAGCATCGATGACCTAGCTCGCAGAAACGCTGCGTTGCTGGTCCAAGAGGAACGGATTGAGAGAGCAAAGGCGTCAAAGGCGGAGCGTGTCGCTCTCCAGGGTCTCGTCGCCGTCCGCTGGACAACGCGGCTCATTGCCGAGACGACGGAGCAAGTCTGCCTTCGGGTCGTGCAAGAGAGACGCCAGAGCTTCGCTGACGCACAACATGATTTGGGCAAGCACAGCCACGCCGAGTACCGCATCGTGTCCGACCATGACCAAGCAGCTCACCGAGAAGAAGCCGCGCGAAAGCAACGCGCCGCAACCGAAGCCGAGAGAGACGCCAAGGTTGAGGAGGAAGCCAAGGCCATGTTGGACGCGGACAAGCGAGCACTGCGAGATGCCAAGCTTCTGCAACCAGATTTATCGTCGACTCTCCGAAGCGCTTATCACCGGGGAATCCGCGTCGCCCCCCTGACCGAGCTGGATCTCACGGGCTTCGGATTGAGCCGCGGGGGCGCCGAAGCCGTCGCATCCGCAGTTGTGCAGCCGTTGGTGGCGTTGAGAAGTTTGTCCTTGGTAGACTGCGACATCGATGACTTCTGTATCCAGCAGCACTTGGCGCCGGCCATCAGCCAACTTGGCGCGCTGACGTCGCTGTCTCTGGCCAACAACTTCGTCGGCGCAGCGGGAGTGCAAGCCCTGGTGAACGCTTTGGAAACCTTAGAGATGGTAGACATCGAGTCAAAGGAGAGCTACGCCGGCCTTGAATCGCTCTGCATGGCCGGCAACAATCTCGACGCGTACTGTGCACGCGTCATAAGCATGTGGCTCACGAGTCCCTCCTGTCGTCTGGCGCATCTGGATCTCGGTGGCCGCTACGAGTCAAGAGACCGCCGCGCGAAGAAGACGCCGTACCCGGCGCGTGAGCCCAGCTTCGATCCCTGCGCTCGAGGGCTTCGCATTGGCAACGATGGCGCAAAGTGGATCGCAATGGCGCTGCTGCTTGGGAAGCGTGGCTTTGTCGCCGAAGAGGCCAGCCCGCTGTCGCTCACGTCGCTGTCCCTGGCGTTTGGCAAGATCAGCGCCGCGGGGGTTCGAGCGCTGAGCTGCGGCCTTCTGGGTGGCGGCCGACTGAAGGCGCTGAACCTTAGTGAGAATGTCGTGGGGCCTCAGGGCGCGACATGGATGCTGGGAGCGCTGCGCGTGAATGCCACTCTCGAGACGATCCAACTCCATCACGCCGGCGTCCCTAGGTACTTGAGAGATGCATTCGACGAGGCTCTTCGTGAACGCCAGAGTGGCGGTGGAAGCTTTCAGGACCGGACGTGGAGCGATCGGATTCAGCTGGGCTCTCATTTTTGCAACGAGCTTGTGTGGCTGCTTGGGTTTGCCGCAAGTGAGAACTGGCCTCCGGAAAGGCTTGCGCCGGTGACGAAGCTCCTCCAGCCATCGATTCCGACCTCGACGCTGATGGCGCTGGACCGCGCTTCGTGCCTTGATACCATCCGAAATGCGTCAGCCTTGGTTTGCGAGGATGACTGCGTGGATGGCGCCGAGGCTCTGGGCGTAGAACAGAGTAGAAGCTCCAAAGAAGACGTTCTGGGGTACATGGGAAGAGCGAGAGAAGCAGTACAGCGGATGAGTATCTTTCTGGAGGGAGGAGCACATTCAGACTACGAGCTGAACAAGATGCTGAAGAGCGAGGGCAGCGTGGCGGTGGATCGCAAAGAAGAAGAGGCAGAAGCAGAGACTCGGGATGGTCGACGAGCCTTGCGTCTTGGATCGGCGCTGGTCGCGTGGCACGGGGCGTGGAGTCGGCACGGTGGAGACACGCAAGCCATGCTTCAAGGTGGCAGAGAAACTGATCAAGGTTCGACTGATGCCGGCAACGATGACACGTTGCTACATCCCGGTGCCAAACGCCTCTCTTCGCAACTGGTGTCCACGGTGCTCAGTCACTGTCTCTTGGCGAAGGTGGCGGCACAAAAGCGTCTCGAAGACTGCAGAAGTCGCATCGAAGACGCCAGGCAGCTTCTTGTCTTGAAGCAATCCGAGTGGGCAGCGAAGCTGTCTGAACTTTCCGCAGAAGAACAGTCGCTAGAAGCGAAGCACGCTTTCCTCGAAGACGAGATCAGGCGTTGCAGCCAGACTGCCAATGCTGTGGCTGGCGACTACGAGCATCGCGTCTTGAGACGGCATCACGGTAGCGTTGCTGGATGCGACCTTGCGTCGCATTTCCTCCAGCACAGGCCGGCTGTCATTCGGGATTCAAAGCCAAAGCCAACGCCAACGCCTTCGCAAAAGCAGTCCTTTGCATTTGTCGATGCTCTGGCTGACAAGTCGTCGGATATCACGAGCAGAAATGGTAGCCTCGGGCGCAATGCCGGTACCACTCCCAAAGAACAAGATACGAAAGGTGAGAGCCTTCCGGAAGCTGACGTATGGCGACTCCGCTCCGCGCCACTTGAGCTTGATGCAGAAGATGCTCTCGCCAACATGGAAAGCACCAAGATCGAGATGGAAATGCTCCATAAAGAGAAGGATGGCTTGCGGGCAGAGAAAAGCTCGGTGGAGGGGGAGCTTACCGATAGGAAGATCGAGAGCGCAAACCAGGCATCGGACTTTGCGCACGAGGAGCGCAAGTTGCTGGAGCGGCTCACGAAGGAGGAGAGAGACTACGCGGTCATGAACGAAGAGGTTGCGATTTTGCCGGAGGACTTGCTGGAGAGCCTGAAAAGTATCCAAGATAAGGCCACACACCTGGAGCTGCTGCGACACCACGATGGAGTGCCGGTGGCGTCCGGCGACCTTGTGCTGGATGAAGAACTCTTCCTCGCAATGACCCGCCGCAAAAAATACTCAAAGCTCGCGCAGGTGGCACAACGATCCGTCAGTGTCTACACGCAGCGAAGCACCACTCAGGATGCCAGGCTGGCCCGCCTGCGTGATCGGCACTGTCGGATGGAAGCCACAGATTCCAAGGTGGCCAGTCGCAAGGCTGAGATGGGGGCAGACATGAACGTCTTGCAAGCAACGATTGCGAGCTTTCGTGAGAGCTCGGCCATGGCGAGGGAAGACTTGCAGATGCTTCGGCAGCATGAAGATTGCTGCCTGAAGGCTGCCCATCGGCTAAGTCGCCACCACGCCTACCTCGCAGCTTGGGGCGAGCTCCGCCGGGGCGGTGGCCTCCTGCAGAAGGGTCGAGAATCGGGGGTCGGCCGTTCCGACTGTACATCGGAAGATCGGTGCGCTTCGATGCTGTACCCGTTCCCTCCATCCTTCGCTGGTCCGCTTGCGGTAGCTTCCCTCGAACAGCAATGGAAGCGCGAGCTGGAAGCTCAAAAGCAAAGAGCGCTTTCTCGGGAAGCGGGCATGAGCGCCGAGGAGCTTCGGCGGGAGACACAGCGGAGAAAGCGGGAAGCGGCGAAGCGGAAGAGAGCGAGGAAACGAAGGCAGCGAGAAGCAAGGCGCCAGGACCGTAGTGAAATGATACGGTCTCCACCGAACTTTTATGGCGCGCAAGGACCGCAAGAAGAGCGGCGGCAAGCCAGTGACCTCGAGCCTTTGGGCATGAGAGAAGGGACGGCAGAGGGCAAGCCGCTGAGGACCATCTCCAGATGAATCTCCTAGTTTTCCCAGGTGGATTCACTTGTCGCGGTGTTTCACAAGGTACAACAGATCTGGTATGCCGAGCAAGTTCTCTTCAAGCCAACTGCGAGAGAAGCCGTCCTCCAGCTTCTTATAGCCGCGACTCTTGTACAAGTTCATGGCGCCCGCGTTCGAGCGGTCCACGTGCAGGTAGATCTGCCGATAGCCGTGCTCCGTGAGGAAGAGGCTCTCCCCCGCCTGCATCAAGGCCGACGCGATGCCCTGGCGTCGATTCGCCTCCCTCACCGACACATTGCAGATGTAAGGCTCAGCCGCGAAGGACGGTCGCAGCGGCTGAAAGTTCCCTACGCATGTCCGCGGCGTGAGACTCGTCCTCCAGTCGCACACCCTTGCACATCTCTATCTCATCCCGAGCACCCACCTGGTAGTCGCCCATTCGGCGGCAAGAGCCTCAGCTCGGCCGCTCCCAGCAGCTCGTCGCCGCGCTTCCGCCGCGCCACCAGCAACACGGACTTGGTGCAGGCCTTGTCGGCCAGGTTCTCGGTGCAGGCGCTCAGGCGACTTTGCAGCCCCAGGTTCACCTCCGCCCTGGTGATGACGTCGAAGTAGCGATTCAGCAGGCTCACGGGCAAGGCCACCAGCGCCTTCTCCACGCGGCTGAGGTCTCCGCTGGCCAAGATCATCTTGGGAGAGAACGAGGTCACCAGGAGGTCCGTCAACTCGGTGATGTCGCTCCGATCGGCCACGGACACGCCGAATTCCGGCGTGTCCAGCAGAGCGCGACCTGCCCGTAAGGTCACGGGCGGCCTGGAGCCGCGCAGCCCGAAGGGCGTCAGCTGAAGCGCCACCGCTTGGCTCAGGATACAAAGTCGCACTGCCAAAGCGGCGCGGAACGCCATCGCGTCCGCGGATTTTTCGCCCTTTGAGAGCGCCGCTCCTCTCTCACAGCTTTTCTCTCCGGAACCAACCCAGATCCACGAGTCGTGCAACGCGCGAATGACCTCAAGGTGGCGCCGGCGTCGCTGCTCGACGCGCCGCGTGGACGCGCGGCGCGACACGCGCGACACCAAAGTGCTGCGCAAGGCCGGGAGCGCCACCAAGGAGCACGAACTTCGTGCTTTTTTTTTTCACAGAGTCGGCA
The DNA here is from genome assembly GCA_019677205.1 of Pinguiococcus pyrenoidosus. NCBI lineage: Eukaryota > Pinguiophyceae > Pinguiochrysidales > Pinguiochrysidaceae > Pinguiococcus > Pinguiococcus pyrenoidosus. The sequence goes on along the minus strand of JAAMXY010000118.1, from coordinate 2,379 downwards.
GCGCCGATGGGCGATTTTTTTGGCGAGGACGACTTCTTGGATGTCGAGGCGGATGGAGAAGGGCAGGCGGACTCCCAGGGGGCTCGCGACGCGGATCAGATCGCCGCAGGTGCCGATCCCTTCCGGACTTTACGCCGTTTTGCCGCGGAATTCTCAGCGTTTTGGATTCTCCACAGGACTTCACAATGTTGGGCTTCGCGAGGGTCTGGACCAAGGCAAGGAAGCGGCTTTGCAGCAGGGCTTTGACGACGGCTACGCAGCTGGCATGCGCACCGGCCTGGTCGTCGGGAGGATGCGAGGGCGTCTGAGGTGCGGAAGAAGCATAATCGGAGAGTCGTCGCTTGCCAGATGGGTTCTGACAAGCGCTGCAGTGCCATGAAGGAGGTTCTGCGGAGAGGCCCAGGCAACGAAGGCGTCGAGAAGCGAATCCGCGATTTGCTGCAAAGGCTGGATGGGCTCTGCGGGCCAGGCGGACGAGTGGAGCTGGACGCGCTGGAGGAGATGAGACGAGAGGTAGATGCGATAGCTGCGGCATTTTCAGATAGCAAAGGGAGAGGAGAGGCGACGCAAGACGATCCGGATGAGCAACAAGAGAAAGAGGCCCCGCGATAGAAGCAGCAGGCAAGGCGAGACGTCAAACAACAACCTTGCTGCTCTCACGCCCTCGTTTTGCGCCGAGGCAGTAATTAGGACGCCGTGGTCGGTGAAAGCGCAGCGTCGGATCCGCTCAAGCCGTATGCTGCGCTTGCTGAGCTGCCCAGCAAAGGCATTCGCTCGTAGCTATGAAACCCCCCGCTCGCCCCGCTCAGTCGTCTTCCGTAGCCGTAGTCCGGCTCGGAGGCCTCCCCCACGATCCTCGGCGTCCCGCGCGTGCCGGAAGGGCTCTGCGTGTAGGAGGGCGGCGTGGACAAGGATTTTGTCCGCCTCCGCGTCAGAAGCAAGATGATCATCGAGGGCAAGAGCTCCAAAAGCGCGTAGAAAACCGCGTCGAACGTGATGAGCGACGTCTGCGGCGGGTAACCGTGCTTCCACCCGAACGCGTGCGCCGCGACGGCGATGTAGTAGAGCGTCGCCAGGGTCAAAACCAAGCCGATGAAGCCGGACATTATCAAAAGGAGCAGCAGCACCCGGCGCTCCTTCACCGCCAGGCTGCCGCGCAGCTTCATGAACTCCGGCGTCCGCTGAAAGGCCGGGCTTTGCGTCGGCGGAATCACCGACGGCCGGATCGTGGACGCCACCCGCGCGGTGTAGTACATCAAGCCGCAAAAGACAGAAAAGTAGGCGATCGCGAGGACGCCGAAGAGACTGGAATCTAGAGTCGTCCACGTGCTGATCACGTCGGCGGCGCCCAACACCGCCACGATCGCGTAGATGACGTACACAACTGAATTGGCGATGAGGAACAGAGGGTTCGACCACGGCTGCAGCGTGCCCTCCACCTCGTGCGTCAGCTGGTAGAAGTACACCACCACCGTGCCATAGCTCGTCCAGTAAAACAGGGCGGGGAAGCTCCGCGCCACCTGCACGGATGGATTGCGCGTGCTTAGCACACGACGAAGAAGGCCCCTACGTCCTTCCTGTCTCGACGTGAAACTCAAGTCGAGATCCTGGTGGACGCCGCCTCGGTCCAGGCGCCAGATGGCTTCAGCCACGCCAATCTCCTCGCATGCTTACCGTGCACGCCCAAAAGCCCGGGCAGGACTCGTGCCTGTAGAGCAGCACTTCTATCACGAGCGCCAGCGCGCGGGACGCGTTGGCCACCATCAGGACAATCTGGAACCAGCGGCGATAGTCGTCTCCGTGCGACATGACTTTCGTGTCTGGACAGCTCTTCATGGTGAGCTGTGTGTTGCGCCAGGCCACCGCGTAGCCGATGCTGACCGCGCAGAACAGCCCAGCGTCGGGCAGCAGCGCCCAAGGAGACGCCATGCTCCCGCGGTCGTCAGAGCGCTGCCGCGCCACTCGAGAAGCACACGAGCTGTGGCGCGCTCAGCAGCGCAGGCGTCGAAAATGCATGCGGATTTCGGATGCGAATGCAGAACGAGAGAGGCGTAGGGTGTAAGTGGTTTGTAAAGGCGGTCACTATATTTTGTATAAATTGAATAAAAATTATATAATAATTTATGTAACGTCAATTAGGAAGAAAGGCAGAAGAAGGTTTCGGCTTGGCTACGTTGCAGGGAACTGTAGGCAGCTGAACCAATCACTGAGGAATGGCAAGGACTGTTTTTCAACACTTTTGCTATCAAGTGCGAGCAGGTCCCGACACTGCACAATACTGTTGAAGACTTTCGAAGCCGGTCCATCCCGAGAAAGAAGAGATCGAGATCCAAACGCTCGGGCGCCTGCTCCTCTGCAGCGGACACGAAGCATCATGGA